>LR812523.1:50563610-50728610 GCA_903798195.1 Danio kyathit | reverse complement strand
TTTACTCCATGTAGTTCTGAGAGCTGAGATGCATATTTTGATTTTCTCAGACACATAAAGGTAAGTGCAAATAGGTCACTTTCACACACTCACAGACACACACACTATAATTTGTTATCATAGTTCATATACAATCAATAAACTAAGTTTTTTTTTTGCACAGGTGTATCTAAAGGGTAAATGGTGCCAACTGATGATCAACAGTAAAAATTACTAATTTTACGTCTTCTCAACAGGAAAAACCACCAACAATCAAAAATGCATGATTATATGGTGCCATGGTTTTGCAATCAAAAAAATGTGGTTATAATAGAAGTCAAGGGGGCAAAAACAGCCACCAACAGTAAATTAGGGAGAAAAAAAATGAAAATCAATCAAAAACAATGCATCAGAGGCAGTGTTGTTTCACATGTCTAAGACTTTGACAAAAGGTAAAAAAAATCCAGTCCATAATTACTTTTTACATTTAAAATACGTTATTTTGTGTGTTTTCACCCGCTAAATCAGTGACATAATTTAGGAATTTGGCAATTAAAGATTTAAAATCTTGTAATTTTCTAAATAATTTAGTAGTTTTGATCAGGACTGAGGTTGATTAACAGATTAATGTAAAACAAATAAAAAAAAAATGATCTGATGTATTTTTACAGCAGTTTAATTTGGATATTTTCATCCCTAACATAACAAAAGGGTAGTGAATTTGTCCAGAGTGTATTATTGAGTTTTGTTTTTTTTTTTTAAATCAAAGCATTTTCTCAAAATATGTGTCAAAATAAGATTTGGCACCAAAATTAATTTTGCTTGCTGAAACAGAAAAAGATATGGCCAAATTAAGACTCCAAATCACCCCAGAGCGAATGAAAACATCCCCAACAGTACATAAGGGTTAATAAGTATTCTGCAAGATATTAGTATTCAGCTTTGCAATTATAATTATTATTAGTGTTTGTAAATATTGTGAAAATTTTCTTTGGAGGAAGAAAAAACCTTGTATCTCTCTAGTTTGATTTACCAAATAAAAATAACCCCTGTGTGTAATAGATTTCATTTTGAAACTCCTAGTTCCCTGTATATTGACTGTGTATGCATGTATGCAACATTTTTGGAGATTGTCATAGACAGGTGCTGCATATGTTTCAAAATAACTAATAAAGAGTTCAGATCAGCATTATTATCATTATTATTTCCTTATATTTACAAGTGTTCAGGGGAACCCTCAGAACATTCTTTGACGTGAAATTTCATTGATAGCATTAGCGTTTTGAAGGCGGTGGGATGTATCACATACCAGGCAGAGAGCATTTGATTAGTCAAAAGATTTGATGAGTAATTAAAGTATGAGAGGTGACATCAAATATTTTGTTGATTTTTCCAGAAGTGACAAACCTAAAGCTTTGAATATTTATATCTTCTAAATGTGAATTTAATCACTGTTTTGGAGCACACTACATTATAGAGTGCCTTAACACCTAAGAAAACTTTATTTTGATTTTATAGGGACTTTAATGACCACAGTAAATCAATGTGGTAATGGCTACTTCCAGCAGGATAACACATAATATCCTAAAGCTCAAATTTTTTCAAATGGGTTTCTTGAGCATGACTATAGTTTACTATATTCAAATGGCTTTAGCAGTCATCACATATATATCCAATAGCCTCCTATGACCTGGCGTTCATCTACATGGGCATCTTAGCACCTTCACATTATGTCCAGCCAACAATTCTGCATCAACTGAGTGATGCTCTCATGTAAACATGGGCGTAGACATTTTAGGAATGCTTCTGTTGCAATGAAGTCTTGAAGACTGGGGTTGGATCCAAATGCAATTTATTATAAAAGCAGTCAGGCAGGCAAGGGTCAAAACAGGAGCAGACTGTCATACACAGATAATCCAAAGCATAATTCATTAAACAGATGGACATGCGGCAAAAAAATGTCCTAAAGGTCAAAAACCCAGGTGAGGCAAAAACTATGGAAAATGCTTTGTAATGACAGCCATAGCTGGACAAGACTCAGCAATTAGTAATAATTAAACCAGTCCAACAAATTGAAATAATTGTTTGAAAAGGTCAGATTTTTTTCAGATTACTTGCTTACTATTATGCCTGAGACTCCCTCTGCCCTGAAAAAAAAAATTCCCAAGTTATTCAGTTACTTGAACGGTACACTGAGATCATATTTGAGAACCGGTGAACAGATAATAACAACCCAGGCTCATAGCGGATATGTACCCAGGTCTGTTGCAGTTTTTGTACCTAACCCAACCGATAGTGTTTTTAAGAACAATCTAGAAAAAGAAAAGTCGTTGTGGCCATGTGATTTCACCACGTTTTCAGCCTGATGTTGTTTTATTCATTTATTTTATTGCTTTTGTTTTACCTGGTTTCTGGAAGCATTCTTTGCTGGATTCGAACCCTGTCATCGCGTTAAACTCTGCTCTGCTGAATGATATATATGTATCCTTCATTGATTCATTTTCTTTTCGGCTTAGTCCCTTTATTAATCAGTAATGAACCGTCAACTTATCCAGCACATGTTTTACACAGCGGATGCCCTTCCAGCCGCAACCCAACACTGGGAAACACCCACACACTGTTGCGCACACTCACATACACTGCGGCCAATTTAGCTTATTCAATTCACCTGTACCACATGTCTTTGGACTGTGGGGGAAACCGGAGCACCCGGAGGAAACCCACACAAACATGGGGAGAACATGCAAACTCCACACAGAAATGCCTACTGACCCAGCCAGGGCTCTAACCAGTGAACTTCTTGCTGCAAGGAGATTGTGCTACCCTCTGTGTCACTGTGCTGCCACATATCTAAACAGTATATATATATATATATATATATATATATATATATATATATATATATATATATATATATATATATATATATATATATATATATAAATAAATAAATTAATTAATTTTGATATGTTGAGTCCTAACATAGGAGGATTGTCATTAAGTCATCACGGATGACATCATTACATTGTAGTGTAAAAGAACAGGTAACCCATTTTTTTTTAAATGGTTCACTGAAACAAACTGTCCAAAACATTCAGTTTGTGGAAAAAATCCAAACTTCCCATCACTGCAACGGATGAGTGTAATTAATGATAATGTCCTTCAGTTGTGTCTAAGGATGAACTTGAAACTGGTGTGTGAATGCAGAGTATAATGGGATTTATAGTTCAGAAGGATACAAGAAGTGCTCTCCAGTGACCGGCGAGGACAACACCTCTGGCGATCAAAACAGTTTCTAGCACATTTTTGAATCTACATGATTTTTAAAATTAAAGCAGTTCTGCAGTCAAAGGTCCCATTTATTAATTTATTAATATAGTTATAATGTAATATAGATAATATAATAATGAATATAATATAGTTTATTAATTTGTTAATTAATTTAGTTAATAATCAACTGACCAAAACTATTTTGTTTACCATCACAACAGTTTGCACTCCAAAGTCTAAATGTTTTAAGCTAAGCAGGTTAATAAAAATGTTTGGACTCAAGCCTTATGAAGCAAGGCATTTATTTTATTAGTTCAATTCCCTCTTGCCCACTCGAATGTGTAACTCTATTTTCAATTTCCGCTGCACATTCCAGAGCTGAAGACTCTTCTCATATACAGTCTTTGGCGGAGACCCAGAGATCAGGGAGAGCAGACGCAGTTCTGAGCTTTCCAGACACAGCACTTTTATTAATGTTTGGGAAAGAGACAGAGAAAAGGAGAGCTATATACGTGGAACAATGTACAGCAATGATTGAGTACGTTCTGCAAGGGCGAAAGCTGACTCCTTTTCCCCAGACACAGGATGAGGTATCCTGGAATGTGTATCTTTATCATTTACATTTGCTATGGACAGGAAAGCAACTGAGGTCATATCCTCACATTTCACTTCACTATTATTGAGGGAGATACGTGGGTTTTCAACACTATCGCTGTGCAGGAACCCTCTGAAATGAAGTCACGTCTTCTTTTTTACTTGTGTGATTGAAACCACAACCATTCATTTTCATACATTCCCCAAGGCAAACTGCTTTATATTTCCACCTACAACATATAATACGCAATGAAAGGCGGATAACTAGTGAACGTTTTTACCATATCGCCTTAAAATGATATGGTAAGCATTCCAATGTCCATATATCATGCTTGAGTCTTCTGTTTAATTTGCTGAGGAACAGACAAGCAAAAATTGCATGCGACGACCTGTTGATTTGTTTTCCTGCAACAGAGAAGGTTGCTAGGGCTGATATGACTCAGCAATTAATTCAGTAAGGAGTCGAATCAACATCTGACATTGCATGCTTGAGATTGAGCCATAAAGAGTGTGCTTAGATAAAAACAATATATTGGAGAAGGGGATTGGATTAAAATTGAGAGGAATAAAAAAGAGAGAGAGGACTGGGATTGTGAGGCGCTGAGAAAGGAAGGGCTGTTCCACTTCACTCCTCTCATTTTTTATGATCAGAAAACCACAGTAAACAAACAGAGAAGCACATAAACCATTTAGCTAGTAGCATCTCTGGAGTGCCAAACCAGTGGTTTAAAGCAGCCATGCAAGTCATTCACATTCATAGGACCCGTTATTTAGGCACACTGGGAAACTACATATCCAGGCTTACACACATATACAAACACAAAAACTACGTAAAAGATCGCTGTGGATTCCTACATATTCACTTTCTTTTTATCCGTAACTTATAAACTTCAGAATATAATGTTGTTAGTGTGTGTATTTATGCTTTAAGATTTTATTATGATATACCCAACCACTTTTGACATTGAATAGCTAAACAAAGTGACTTCTATTGACATTTTTAGTAGTTTTAAAAATTAGATTGTCTGGGTTAGAAGCAAATGATGGTACAAAAACTGGGTGATAAGTATATGCACTGTATATCAAACTATCCTTTCATTGTTTAAAGGTTGCATATTATTATCTCTTAGTGTTTTGTCATATTTTACTGGATTCCTTAAAATGTCATTCCATTCAGTCTAATAATAATAACATAATAATAATAATATCCTGCAATATAACGCATTCAAGATGTCTGAGGTACACATTTTCAAATGGTATTACCATGTTTAAAGCAAAACAAAACACAGACCTCAACTAGTAAGTCCTCTTTGAAAGTCAAAGTGCAAATAGTCATTCAGGAACAATTTGGGGTGGAAATCATGGCCTGGGGCTTTGTTTGTGAAGACATTTTCCATATATGCCTGTGATATGGCTGTCATGCGAGGAAACCCCCTCTCCTGCAGTTTTTTGTAATAAGTGTGTCCATATGGCTGGACTTTTGGACTTGAAACAGCCGTGACACATCTCATAACTTAAGTGTCTTAACTAGAGAAAGCAATGGAGAGTTTAATAATACGTAAAGAAATGCATGTGCATGCAAACGCTCCAACCACATCTTTCAGAGCACTGTGCCAGGCATCTCTGCTCCCTAAACAAAGCTTGAACAGTTTTGTCACCAACATGTTTCCAGATGTTATATTTCATCATTACAATAAAATGTCCAGTTTTTTAATATTAAAGTAATTTTCAAACAAATATAGATAATATACATATACAGTCAAGCCCTAATTTTTTCATTAAACTAAGCAAGTTAGGTTAATTAGACAAGGTAATGGACAACAGTGGTTTGTTTAGTATCTAATCAAAAGATATACATTTCTTAAGGGGGCTAATAATATTAACCTTAATTATTAAAATAAAAAAAACTGAAAAAGCTAAAAAAACTAAAAAAAATTTAAATTACACTTTCTCCAGAAGAAAAATATATTACAGGAAATACTGTGACACACCTATCTGCAACCCAGGCTCATTTTGATTATGTACCCCAGTATACATTTCTGGAGAGAGCAAAATACATACCTGGATCTACGTTTTTTTTGCAGCTTTTGTTTTCGCAAATCCCCTAGAGGCCACTGTGCAAACTTTTTGAGATCTCAAATATCTCTCGCGAGTGTCATTCACGCCTGCTGTTTAAATCCACCAGAGGCCGCTGTGGACTTACTGACTGACTGATGGACATACTGACCAATCCACCCAACCCCCACCCTCCCCTAAACCCAAGCACAGTGATTTGAAAAGCAATCCAGAAGAAGAAAAGCCCCAATTTTTACCACGTTTTTAGATTTTATATGGCAGAAGCTTACTATGGCGAGGAAGGAGACCGCGAGTAATTAAAACACTCCAACTACTTAAAAAGCAGATAACTGTGCACAATTCACTGCTTGTGAGTTTGCTGGACAGTCTTTCACTGACAGGGAAGTACATCAGAACCCAGCTAGGAAAAAATGAAAGCTGAAACTATCTCTCTCTCACTCTCTGTGGCCCCTTTTACCTGCTGACGTACGTTTGTGAGGTAACGTTTTATCTCCTCTTTTGGCTGTTACAACAACGACCGTGTCTGCAGAGCGAGTTTTTTTCCACCGCATCGCCGTCTATAATGGATCAGCTGATCGCCGCGGCCGATTAACATCAGTGTCCGTGTCACTGTTTGCTGAGCAGGGCCAGAGCCGCGCTGACTGTTAGAGCCAATCGCAGCCTTTTCTGTTGAGGACGTTACCAATCATAGACATTTAACAACTTGCTCGACAACCCTCAAAAAGCAAGCAAGATATCATTTACATTAGATTATTTGCTATAAATGCGCATGTTGTTCTGTGCATGTACTTGCGTTTTGTTTGATACATTCAAAAAGAATGTTTTCTTTGAGCAGGTCAAATTGCAGCTTAGAGGAACTCTTCAATAGAGTTTAGTAAGCAGAAATATGGTGGAAGGTGTTAAAATGTAAATGGTGAATGTTGCTGAACCCAATTTTGGACCAAAGCAGAATGATGGAAAGCTACATTGTCCCAGACTACAATGTATTGCATCTGGTCCCTTTGGTTTGCTGTTGTGATAATATTATGTAATTGGTCTAAAATGTAAGAAAGTCAGTGTTTTAAGGACCCAAGTTGGCATGGTGGTCGAGGACGCCATTCTGTGTTATGGCAGCACAAAGTGTAATGTTACCTCCACATTGCTCTCGTATGTTGAAAATAGCCCTGTGGCCAATTAGGTTTCTTCCTCTTCTTCTCACGGTTGTAAGGTTAAATCCAGCCTCATCAATGTATGTAAACTCATGTGGGACTTCCTCAGCATCTACTTGCAAAACTCTCTGAACTACAGCAAAATGTTAAGTAAGTAATGTGTGTAGGAATGAAATTATCATATGCGTTTGTTTATAGTATGGCAAAACATGTCTTTTTCACCAAGAAGGTCTATATTGACTCCCCTCGCCTGCTCCAGACTCTATCTTCTCTGACTCTACTGCTATTAGGCTATCTTCGGGGCCTACTCTCTTTGTCTCTCTCTCCCTCCCCCATCTCTCTTTCTCTCTCGGGTAACATTATTTTACTTTTAAGCTGGGTACCATTATTATCATATGTTTTTTATCATTTTATGTTTTAGAATTTTATAGTTATTTGTAGCTAATTCAGTTGTAACCGTAGAGAATTATTGTCATTAAATCACTTCATTTTCAAATACTTGTAAATTACTTTAGATTTAACATCAACACTTAATGGCTCCATATTGCAATACAATACAATCACATGATAACAACGCTCTCCCACATTTTAAGCTATTAATACTGTCCTTATTTTTTTGATTGCAGAAGGTGGTTTGACTAGAAATGTACAGTTTTTCACCATCATACTGATCATTTTTAGTCATTTGGCAGAACTACAGTTTGAACCACTGAAGTTAAAAAAAAAACATTCCTTACATGTGTATTTATACAGCGCATTAATTGTATATAGCCATACACCCAACGTGCTTTACAATCATGAGAGGGGTTTCATCACAACACCAACAGTGTGCAGCATCCACTTGGATGAAGCAATGGCAGCCACAGGACAACAGTGCCAGTGTGCTCACCACATAGAGTGGGAGGGAAGAGATAGTGTAAGAACCAATTCGGTAGATGATGATAATTGGGAGGCCATGATTGGTAAGGGCCAATGAAGGGAATTTGGCCAGGACACTGGTATTACATCCCTGCTTTTTAACATCTCATCTAAATGATGGCGCTCACAGAGAGTATAGCCTCCCCTTCACTTTACTGGGGCATTAGGACTCACACAGACCCCTTCTGACATCACTTCCAACAGCAACCTATGTGGTCCTATGTGGTCGCCCAACCTAGTACTAAACAGCCTCAACCCTGTCATCACATTGTACAATCAATCAATAGTACAATATAACTTTATAGGTCTGCATAGTCCACATTTGTAGCATGAATTTCATTACACAAATTTGGTCACAGATAGGTAGGGCTCAACCTGTGCAGAGTGCCTCTTCACTTCTCAATCACCAACTCCCTCTTCACTTCGTGATCACTAGGGCTTAATTTGTGCCGGAACACACCGGATCCGGATCCGTCACGTCTGAAATCTGATCTGGCACCTCATTTTACCGATCCTCCTCCCCAACCCTCTTCACTTTCGTCCTGCGTCCGCGACACCTCTCTGTCATCCAACATTACCCCCCCACCCCGCTCCCCACTTTAGCGCTCGACACCTCTCCATCCTTGGGTAACATGCCAGATCCGTTACACCGATCTGTTCCAGGGCCTCTCAATTTACAAATTAGGCACTGGTGATCACATAACCCCCCGGAGATCACTCCCCACTCCCCACCAGGTCTTCACTTAAGCCTTCACTTAAGTCTGCGTCAAGTGATCGGCGAGACCCATGGCGCATACAATGCATGTAGCCGTGCATTTCCATCTCTGCACGCTGTTTCTGTTGCTCTGCAATAACACTTCAAGAAGCTAGCTGGCAATAGGTGTTTATGTTCCTCTGTGTCGAGTTTTTTCGCTGGTGTTATGTTTTTTTCTGAATGCTACTTTAATGTGCAAGTGGCTCAAACTCGCCTATTTTGAGGCTGGAATCGGCAGACGTGCAACAACTTTAATCATAAGGTAAACACAAAACAACAGTCTCCATCCGGAGTTCCTTCCTGGGACTTGAGACTTGTAAACACTAGCTGCATCGGGCTCGTGCGGCTCTCCCCTCCGCCCACACTCGTCAGCGCTACCAAGCGACCTATCACAGAGCTTGCGCTTCACATTGTTGCAACGTGTAGTTACATTTTTCGAGAGGTGCGCATCAGCATCGATGACGGCCACGGCGACGGCTATGCGACCACGTGTACGTTGCGCCCTAACGTACACGTGCGCTTGACGCAGATGTATAAATCTGCTTTTAGAGCACATGCCCCTCAAAATGTCTCTACACGGTCCTGGATTTGGTTGTCTTCTTATTTGAGTATGTCCTACCTCTCCTCCAGGTCTTTCTCACCTTCTCCATATTACTGCACCTTGGTGTCTTCTTTCACCTGGAAAGAAGGTGACAATGTGCTTACAGTTGTGCAAATCTAGGCTGGTGTTTTGCTAATTGACTGTAAGGTTTTGTTAACCGTCTGAAAGTTTATTTTATATTTTAGGGTCAACCTAAAAAAAGCCATCCATTGACAGTCTACATCCAACCTAACAGAGCTTGACAGGATCAAGACTGGCAGAAAACCCTGAAATTTGTCACAACCAAAACATTTGCATATTGTTTTAATTTTTTTTTTTTCATTTAAATGTATTTGAAAAGTTTTAAGGTTCAGGTTTTTGCTTTATTTAGAAGCATGAAAGCTGTTTAACAATGCGATAGATAGATAGATAGATAGATAGATAGATAGATAGATAGATAGATAGATAGATAGATAGATAGATGATAGATAGATAGATAGATAGATAGATAGATAGATAGATAGATAGATAGATAGATAGATAGATAGATAGATAGATAGATTTCCATTTGCACATAACAAATCCCAGAGACACAAGTTACGACATTAAAATATCTTGTTATTTCCCCCAGAGCATTTTTGAGACCCTGCCAAAATATGACCCATTACCTCAACTATCTGAACCCATGGTCCTAAAGTAGGATCACATGGAGGAAGCACACTCACAAACACACACAAGTGCGCACAAAACATATGACATACACACTGTAACCAGAGCTCTGGCAACAGCAGCTCTCAGCAATGTTTGTTTTGTGAAAATCCTCTTGGCATGTTGGGGAAGATGGAACGGATCAGTCTTGTGGTCGTTGAGATGTGTGTGTGAGTGTGTGGAATGTATAAGGGTGAAGAAGATAATGATCTGCTCTTGTGTCTCACTCATGGCCTCAGCAGACATGAGGGCAAGATTGTACTGTACATGAAATATTCAAAAACACATTTACAATACTATCATAGATGTAATTACAATGTTTTAACAATGTAATTACAATGGTAAAAGAATGCAATTACAATGATCTAACAATGCAGTAATTATCATGTTATTACATTGTTATAACAATGTTAATACGTAGTAATTACATCCAAAATAAAAGTTTTTAATTACACATGTACTGCATATATTTACGTATAAATACACAAATACTGTACATGAAATATACAAAGAAACATTTAGAGTTATAAAAATTATCTTGGATGTAATTACATGTGATAGCAATGTAATTACAATCTAATGACATATTAATTAAGTTTGTAATTACGTGTGTACTGTGTATATTTACGTATACAACTATAGAAATATGCAAAGAAATATTTACATTTGTAAATAGTATCTTGGATGTAACTACAAAGTGATTGCATGTAATGACATAGTAATTACAATGTAGGGACTTCCAATTACATCCAAGATAAATGTTTGTAATTACCTACTACAATGTTATAACAATGTGATTACAATGCTATAACAATGTATTATTTACAATGTTATTACAATGCTATTTTGATGTTATTACATAGTAACTACATCTAAAATAAAAGTTTGTAATTATATATTACATTGTTAAACCAATGTAATTATAAAGTTATAACAATGTAATTACAATGTTAAACAATGTAGTAAGAACAATGTTATTACAATGTTACAACAATATATTTACAAGGTTATAACACTGCAATTATGATGTTATTACATGGTAATTACATCCAAAATAAAACTTCATAATTACCTATTACAATGTTAAAACAACGTAATTACAATGTTAAAAACAATGTAGTAAGAACAATGATATTACAATGTTATAACAATATATTTACAATGTTATAACACTGCAATTATGTTATTACATCGTAATTACATCCAAAATAAAAGTTTGCAATTACATATGTACTGCATATATTTATGTATAAATACACAATTACTATAAATTAAATATACAAAGTAACATTTAAGTTGAAAAATATTATCTTGGATGTAATTACATGCAATACCAATGTAATGACACAGTAATTAAGTTTGTCATTTTATGTGTACTGTGTATATTTACATATACAACTACATTAAACCAAATACTGTACATGCAATACTAGAATAAATATTTACATTTATAAATATTATCTTAGATGTAACTACAATGAGATAACAAGTAATTACATAGTAATTACAATGTAGCGACATAGTAATTACATCCAAGCTAAAAGTATGTATTTACATATGTGCTTCGTATAAATACGCAATTACTGTAGAAATATACAAAAAAAACATTTGTTTATAAATATTATCTTGGATGTAATTACAATGCAATGGCAATGTAATTACAAGGTAATGACATAGTAACTAAAATTTGTAATTACATTTGTAGTGTGAATATTTACGTATACAACTATAGATAACCTAATACTGTACATGCAATATACAAAGAAACATTTCCACTTCTAAATATTATCTTGGATGTAACTACAATGAAATTACAATGTTAAAACAATCTGGTAGTTACCATGCTATTACATTGTTATAACAAAGTAAATATGATGTCTTTTACATAGTAATTACATACAAAATAAAAAAAAAATGTGTATTTACCTATTACAATGTTATAACAATGTAATTATAATGTTATAACAATGAACGATGTAGCAACATAGCAATTACATTCAACATAAAAGTTTGTAGTTACCTATTACAATGTTAAAACAATGTAGTAAGTAGTAAATCTACTGTAGTAATTCAGTTTATAAACTAAAGTGTACTGTGCAAATTTACGTATACAACTATAGATAACCAAATACTGTACATGCAATATACAAATAAATATTTACATTTATAAATATTGTCTTAGATGTAACTACAATATGAATACATGTAATGACATAGTAATTACAATGTAGCGACATAGTAATTACGTTCAAGATAAAAGTTTGTAATTACCTATTACAATGTTATAACAATATAATAACAATGTTATAACAATATAATAACAATGTTATAACAATATAATAACAATGTTATAGCATTGCAATTACAATGTTATAACATAGAAATTACATTAAAAAATAAGTTTGTAATTGGCTATTACATAGTTATAACAATGTAATTATGATGTTTTTATATAGTAATTGCGATGTTATTAAATAGTTATTACATCCAAAATAAAATTTTGTAATTACACATGTATTGCGTATATTAACGTATAAAAACACAATTACTGTACATGAAATATAAAAAGAACTATTTAAGTTGAAAAATATTATCTTGGATGTAATTACATGCAATAGCAATGTAATTACAATGTAATGACACAGTAATTAGGTTTGTAATTTCATGTGTTCTGTGTATATTTATGTATACAACTATAGATAACCAAATACTGTACATGCAATATACAATGAAATAATTACATTTATAAATATTATCTTGGATGTAATGTACATGAAACGCTGTACATGAAATATACAAAAACACCTTTACAATACTATCATAGATGTAATTAAAAATGTTATAACAATGTAATTACAATGTTATAATAATGTTGTAATTATGATGTTATTATATTGTTATAACAATGTAATTACCATGTTATTACATAGTAACTACATCCAAAATAAAAGTTTGTATTTAAATATGTACTGTTTATATTTACATATAAATAAACAAATACAGTACTTGAAATATACAAAGAAACATGTTTAGAAATAATATCTTGAATGTAATTACAATAAAATAGCAGTGTAGTTACAATGTAACGACACAGTAATTGCAAACAAGATAAAAGTTTGCAATTACATGTGTACTGTGTATATTTACATATACAACTATAGATAACCAAATACTGTACATGCAGATACAAGGAAATATTTACATTTATAAATATTATCTTGGATGTAACTACAATGTGATTACAAGTAATGACGTAGTAATTAAAATGTAGCGACATAGTAATTACATCCAAAATAAAATTGTAATTGCATTTGTGCTGCGGATATTTACGTATAAATACACACTTACTGTACATGAATTAAACAAAAAAATAATAATATACAAAAAAAATGTAAGTTCATAAAAATGATCTTGGATGTAAATACAATGCAATAGCAATGTAATTACAATGTAATGGCATAGTATTTAAGTTTGTAATTACATGTGTACTGTGTATATTTGTGTATACAATTATGGATAACCTAATACTGTACATGCAATATACAAAGACACATTTACACTTCTAAGTATTATCTTGGATGTAAATACAATGTGATTACATGTAATGACATAGTAATCACAATGTAGCGGCATAGTAATTACAGTGAAAATAAAAGTTTGTAATTACCTATTACAATGTTATAACAATGTAATTACAAGTTTATAACAATGTAATAATTACAATGTTACTACATTGTTATATCAATGTAATTACTGTTATTACATAATAATTACATCTAAAAAAAAAATTGTAATTACACATGTACTGCGTATAATTACGTATGAATACACAATTACTGTACATGAAATATACAAAGAAACATTTAAGTTTAAAAATAGTATAATGAATGTAATTACATGCAATAATGACATAGTATTAAAGTTTGTAATTACTTGTGTACTGTGTATATTTACGTAAACAACTCTAGATAACCAAATACTGTACATGCAATATACAAAGAAATATTTACATGTATAAATATGATCTTGGATGTAACTACAATGTGATTACATGTAATGACATAGTAATTACAATGTAGAGACATAGTAATTACGTTCAAAATAAAAGTTTGCAATTAACTATTACAATGTTATAACAATGCAATTACAATGTTATTACATAGTATTTACATCAAAATAAAATTTGTAATTACCTATTACAATGTTACAACAATGTAGTAATTACAATATTATTACAATGTAGTAATTACATTATTGCATAGTAATTACATGCAAAATATAAGTTTGTAATTACATATGTACTGCGTATATTTATGTATAAATACACAATTACTGTACATGAAATATACAAAGAAACATTTAAGTTTAAAAATAATATCTTGGATGTAATTGGATACAATAGCAATGTAATTAAAATGTAATGACATGGTAATTAAGTTTGTAACTACAATCGAACTGTGAAAATGTACATATACAACTATAGATAATCAAATACTGTACATGCAATATACAAAGAAACAGTTACATTTTTAAATATTATCTTGGATTTAACTTCAACGTGACATAGTAGTTACATTCACACTAAAGACCAGCTTTTACTTGGTCAAGGTCGCGGTCTATTTCAGTTTCTCAAAATAGCAACGTGCCAACAATGCACATTAACCAGGGTTTAATTTGTGCCGGAACACGCCGGATCCGGATCCGGCACCTCTGTAAACCTGCATCTCATTTTACCGGTCCCCCTCCTCAACCGCTCTCCTCCCCCATCCGCTGTTCTCTTTCACTTTCTTCCGCGACTCCCCAACCCTCTTCACTTTCGTCCGTGACAACCCCTAAAGTTTCAAGTGGAACAAAGTGGTGCAAATGAATTTGCTATTTAAACAACGTGACACAAAACGTGAAATTTGGGGTTGCACTGGTGTGAAAATAGCAACAAATTGCGCCAAACATGTCTTGCGCCTTATTACACCGGGTGTATGATAGGGCCCTAAGAGTAAATGGTATGAAATGTTTTGTGTGCCATTTCCTGTCAATTTATTATTAAAATGATAGTAAATGTGTCTTTATTTATTTACATAAATATTTTTGTTTATACACTGTATAGTATTAACCTTTGAAACATGAAAATCTATTTTGCTTTTAAAATGTGTAACATCATTCCATTAATAAACCCAACACATTAAACATGGTGGAAATTTTCATCCATCTTCAATTTCATACATCTTCAATTTTCAAAAAAACACATTGTTGTTAATTATATTAAGTGTGACATGTGATCTAAAAGTGAGTTATAAGAAAATGTATTTTCTAAAAGTCCTCAGGACTAAAAGTAAAGAAAAAACACACTCTTAAGTATTCTACTCCAATGACATTTTATGTCCCTACAAAGTAAACTGCCCTGGTTTCTGAGCTATTTATAAGGGTCAAAATGAAACCAAATATGTGCTGTGCTACAAAAGTTGACACTTGTGCTTTTGTCTTGCAATCTTTACTGAATCACAAACATAGCTTGTGATATTACAAATAGTACAAAAAGTTGTTTTGTTGAAAGTATAGGTCACTACATGTTTACTTTTCAGATCTTCTATCTCTTTATCTTTACTCTGTCTGGCTTAAGGCTTAGCTAAGTCCAGTGGCCTAACTCTCATCTGGTTTCCATTTTCCTTGCGTTGTCTAATGAAACCTGACCGTTTTTAAAAGATCCAGAGTTATGGGCCCATCCATAAATACCATATTCTCCCTTTGAAGTTGCCTGGGTTGTGGAAAGTGGTAAGATGTCATGTGTTAAAATTATAACCTGATTCTTTAAAACTAATCTACTCTGCCTGACATGGCCAGGTTTTAGTGCATGTGTGCTTTATTTATCTTGACAACCAGCAGGCTGGGCCTTTTTCAGGTTTGCCCAAGTGTCAAATCCTGTTTGCATCTTGCTTAAAGTTTTTCCAACGACCCCCTGAGGAAGACTAGAAAAAATGCAGACGGTGGAAAAAAAAACTCAGAAGAAAATCAGAGAGAAAATATGATGCATGTCCATGCAGCTGGATGACTGTTGTTGAATCATTTATTGGTGTCATTAAAGTGGAGTCCTTTTTTCCTGAGGGGAATCCTTGCCTTCACATTAACAAGCTCCTGTTGCTTTTATTCTAGCCTCAATACGGTTTTACCTCAATGTATATCAGATGTTTTGCTACAGGTATGAGTGATTCATTTCCACTGAATCATGCGTGGTTTTGCTTGTTTTGCAGAATGTTCTTGTAAAAACGAATAGCTGTACTCAAAAGAAAAACTTATTTTCATGTTAAGTGTGTTTAAAGTCACATTGTTTCCCATTTATCAACTTCAGCTTTGAGATCCACAGCAAGGCCGTGTCTTTCTGACAGTTTAGAGTAATATGTTTCGGTTGTTCCTTGGTTACAGGCCCCCCCAGCTGTTTTGGATAATAAATGATAGTAGCCATGCAAAATCAAGTGTGAGAAATGCCAACATTTCCATTACAGCTCAGCAAGTATCAAGTGGAGTGTTGCATTAAAAGTGAAGAGGCAAGTAGAAATATGCACAAGTCCATTAGGCCGTGATGTAAACTTTTTCTACTCTGTTGGCAGATGAGAGGCAACGCAAAGAGTCTGGGTTTGTTTACCAAAACCACTTACTGGTCCACCAACCTACAGCAAAAAACATTGTAATGGAGCTGTTAACCCTTTGTGGTACCCATTATAATACAGCTGAAAAAAGAAGCTTGTGCAAAAAGTGACACTGAGAGAACGTGTGCCTTTGTATTTCTATGCTTGTAATATAAAACCCATTTTCTGTTATTGTCTCTAGTTTGCCTCTAGTAATGTCAACAAATAACTAAAATTGGCTCCCTGATTGGATCTTTAGGGTCGCTGTGTTATTCCTCCCTTCCCAGCAAGCATTTTTTTGTTTTTAAAAGATGTCTAATAGACGTCTAAACTAAATTTGGGCTGTCAGTGAAAATCAAATAGACGTCTAAGAATAGGCCGAAACTAAACTACTCATCAAATAAACAGAAATGAATGACTACACATATAAAGTCTGTCTTATCTATCTATTTGATGAGTAGTCTAGTTTTGGGCTATTCTTAGATGTCTATTAGATGTTCAATGACAGCCCAAGTTTATTCTTGTTTTAGCCAATATGTCTACATTTAGAAGTCTATTAGGCATCTATTAAACTCTAAATTGGTCATGAGTTAGGGGCTTGAGAAATAACTCAGCAAACAAAGTGTTACAATAAAATAACAGAAATGTGATGACCTGTAAACAACCACATGGGCACAGAAATGGAAGCTTTGCTCGCATTTTTGTTGGCTCTCAATCTGTCTTTTTGGCCTAATTCAGCATGTAGAATTGGCCGGTGGCTGAAGAGAGCACTCTGATTGGTTTTTCAGCAACGAATCAGTGCGAGTATGAGAACAAATACTGAAGTGATGTACCCAAGTGTACAATTCAAGTCAAGAAGGAACACAAGGAAGGCCGGCTTTATTTTTGCTTAATTTCTCAAATATGTAGCTAAATATATGGATTATTAGATTGTCAGACATATTTGCATGAGCAAATTGCGCTGTGATAAGATTATGGTACTAAACGATGTTCTTCTGGTTTCCCTTTGTGATATAAAAAAACAGACTACTGCCCCCCCTAGGGTGTAAAAATACATGTCCTCTCATGCAGGTGCAAAACACTTTTGTTTCTGATGGCTGCCATCTGTTTGGTGTGTTTATGAGCAAGACGCAAATCGACGTGAACTGACAGCACAGTTGGTTTTCATAGGCGCTAGTTGTATTGCATCGGCTTGATTTGTCCCGGCCTGGGGTGCGTTTCCGAAAACCATCATTAGCTAACTAAAGTTGCAAGATTTGTCATTACAAACAAAGTTCAATGATTTTGCATTTCCCATATCCATCGTTCCAACGAACATTCGCAGACTGCGTCGCAAACTTGTACGCTTCCAACTACACCTCTTGAGCTGTAGTTAGAAACATAATTCTTGGTTGTGTTCTATTCCCAGCTATTCCCCCTATGCCCTATTAATTTAGAACGTTCCAACATTTAAACTCAGAGAATGATTAAAAAAACATTAAAGTCATCTCTCTTAGGTGTAATTTGCTTTCAAAGTATTTTCTACAGTTCAGTTTTAGCACATTTTCACATTGATTATTGCGTTCCCTTTCAAAGTGCACTTTGAAAACATTTATGCCATTTTGAACGCAGCCGTGGCTGGTGAGTCATGACGAAAGCTATAGGTGACCTTTTATTTAAAAGCAGAACTTACTTTACATATCCAAAGCTTGTGAAAACAAAAATATATAGCATACGTTAATGCTTTTAATTTAAAGTAAGCTATTTATTAAGAAATGTATCTTTACTAGATATGAAATAGGCCTGTTGGTTAGAACATTTCTGCAGTGGTTTAAATGTCAAATTGTAAAAGTAGACTTTAAAAAAATAAGTAAAAAATATCCTACCTAATAATAATAATAATAATAAAAATAAAAATAATAATAATAAAAATAATAATAATAATAATAACAATAATAAATTAATAAAAATAACAATAATTATTATTAAGTAGGATTAGGTTTTCTTAATAAATAACCTACTGTAAATTGCAACCATTAGCCTAATGATTTATATATGAGACTACAATATGTGTTAGCTTTTTGTTAGTGGTTTTATGTTTTAAAATAGAATATGGAGTATTCTCAATAATATTTGTAAAGGAAACATAGGCCCTATATGTGTCGTTTACACATATTTCAATTAATATGATAAACGAGTACATGTTTTTATCAAAACTAATATTGGATTTTTTTTTAATGCGTGTGCCTGTAAAATAATATAATTTGCACGTATGACGTATAAGACGTATGGGGTTTTTCTCTATAGAAGTTGTAACTCCACTCCGTTTAGAGCAGGGCTATTCAATTAGTTTGTCACGGGGGCCAGTTCATGAAAAGCATCCCAAACGAAGGGCCGGAGAGATATGACTTTGCTCCTTAAGACACCCAGGTTGTATTTGTCTACATTAAAATGTTAATATATTGTATTTTGAAACTATATAATATCACTGCATTGTACAATAAGTTTTTTTAACAAACATTCAAATGTTGTTTTTCACAGCACAACAAAATCAGTGTATTGATTAAGTAGGTTTCTTCTACATTCAGATACGTTCATATGTTATGTTTTGAACTGCATGACAATTATGGATGCAACAATTATAGATTTTGGTTGTACGATTATATAGTGTGAATAATAATCAGGGTTTCACAGTTATCACGTCTAATGTAAATTTAAGCTTTATATTAGCAAGATTTAGATCTGGACATCCCTAACTAATATTAAAAAACCTTTAAAAGGCATTTTCATTAGTAATAGTTTTTATGCTGAAGGTTTTTCTGTGCTTATAGGGCTACACAATTTAATTATGTGTGTGTTTATAGAGAGGAACGGGAGAAAATATTATAATAATAATTGTTATGAAGGTCGGCGCCAATACTGTTATTATCTGCGTTCATACATACATAATCATTTTAATAATAGTTCGTCTAACATGTCTGTTGTTTACATTGCACTGAAAGCTAAGCACAACTCTCACCGTTACAGCATGAGATGTTTTCTACTGCATGCACCCAGACAGCCGCGAGCGCGTTGCTCCGCTTGCGCCCGCATATTGGCATATATTCTTACGACATAACAAACTTGCGCGCGGGAAAGACGTGATATGGGAACGGCCCGCGGCTATAGTTATTACAGTGTGCGTGCGTATTAGCTTCGGTGGACAAGCTCGAAACTTTAAACTAGTGCACAGTTGGCAACTTGGCTTAACTTTGTTCAGCAGTTTCGTTTCGTGCGGCAGAACAGAAATGCAGAAATGCGGCTTAGAGAAGCCTTTACGATTAATTAACCGTGACGAATTAAAGCGCAGTTAATAGTGAAATCGGTTAATCGTTGCATCCCTAATAACGATATCAGTGCATTAAACAAAAAAACCATTTCTACAAACATGTTCAAATGTATTCGGCTGCTCTCGCCACTGTCAGGTGACTCACGCTCTGCGCAGCTCATGCTGTATTGAACAGACGCACGTCACTTCATAACTATAGCGGCCGTTTTTTGACTGAAATAAATTTATTCTTGATGTCTTGGTCACACTATTTGGAGGGCCAGAACAAATTGCCTCGGGGGCCGGGTTTGGCCCACGGGCCGCCAATTGAATAGCCCGGGCTTAGAGCATCATTATGGACGTTTTATGTTATAACTAATGTGGTTCAAACAATAGATCTGCGACAAAGAAACCAATGCTTTTGGGAAACACTCTTCACTACATCGTTTTTTTTTCCCAAACTACGCATCGTACTATGATAGTTCAGCCAGGAGTTGAACAGTGTTGTTGTTTGGGAAACTCACCACTGTACAATTCAGCAACTGCCTACATTTGCAAGAGGCAAGCAAGTGTTAAAGGAGTCGCCAATGGCTCACATTTCAAGCATCTTATACCCTATATACAATGCTGGTTTTGGGTTAGACCCAGAAGAACCACTGCTTGGTGGGACATGTTTGTTAATAAAGTAGTTTATACTTGAATGTGCATGCCTTGAGTGCATTTATGGCCACTTATTGTGTGTTTTCAGTGGTATACATTGAATAAAGAACTTTTCAGAAATGCTACATGAAAACTAATATGGATTAGTAAAAAAGGAGGAGCCTCAGAAAGGTTGAATCTTCAAACAAATCATTTGAGACTTCTTTGTGACATGAGAAGCTCACAATAGTGCATTACTCATCTGCTGATAGAGAACCCAGATTTCCACAAGTAAAGCATATGATCAGTTTCTGTAAGTATTCATTAATTGGTTTGGTACTTTGTCAGATTGAGCCAAATATATTTATGTTTCCAGGAGTCAGTGATGTACTATTGATGGTTAAATGTTTTAGATAGTATACTGGCAAATGTTCTCTCTAAGATGTGCATAAAAAAGTGTAACTTTGTGATCCATGTAATGCAAATGTAATGCAGAGCAGAAGGTGATATTGCTCTGTGGGACTGTTCCCACCATTGACTCTCTTCATGAGGTGTACTGACACAGAACAAGCACTCCCACAAAAACACACTCCCTAATCCCCACACAGCAAAAAAAGAGGAAGTGTTAAGGCACTGGCTGCGGCATCCATTACGAGCAAGTGGATTTCACAATCAAAGCTCTCTATTGTTCTTCAGGATTGAGTCTGAGCCACGTTAAGATGCCTAATACCATATGCACTGTGGTTTTACATTCCCAAACACTCGCTTTCAGCCAAACCACCTTTTCACCCTGTGTATAACAAAGTGGTAACCTCAAGGTGACACTGCGGTTGCAGACGTATCAGTGCAGTGGGGATCTGTCGAACAGTGTATGTCTGAAAACTCCGAAAGGAAGAATGATATAGGATGACAGAAAAGACGCAAGGATTTGAGGGATGATCTATCATTTTGTACATGTGCCATGTTGCGAAGGCTTGTGAGGAGTAACTTAAGCAGACACAATTCTGGGAAGCAACACGCAGCTGACTGAAATCAGATCTGCAGGACAGGAGTGTTGCTGATCAGCGGCGTGGAGTTACTCATGGCCATGAGTGGTGTTACTTTTCTGCTGTGCCAGCTGGCCTGCCGCACACCGGGCAGACCTTAGGTTACACCGATAGAATGCAAATCACTGCTTGAGATTACTGGATTTGTTTAGACAAACTTTAAGGGTATGCCACATCTTTGGGTCTGGTAAATTTGGAATGGCAAAAGCCATCTTGAGTTGTCTTAAAAGAAACAATGTGTTGGCAGAAACTCCAACCACTGGTTCATACGAACAAATAGTTAAAAGATTTCTCTTAGTATTTATACCCAGGCTTAAATAATTTATTCATTCAGACTTTTACAGGGCTTGCAAAATCTGTAGCTTAAAGGGTCACATAACACCAAAACACATTTTTTGAGCTGTTGACAGTCATATATGTGTCCCACGCTGCTATAAACACTATTAGGACACATATATTGCACTAAAAAGTGAAAATTGGTTGTTTTTGCGTTATTTTGAGCAAATTCGTTCTTCCCGTTTGAAACGAATTTTTGAAGCTACGTCACGGCCATGAGATACATAGGTGTAAATTCAGGCTGGAGAGTGGCTGTCTGTCCTTTCCAGACCATTGTGACGTATCTGAGTGTGCTGCATTAATTCATGAGAAAGACGTGCTTCAAACCAATCAGCGCGCTCTATTGTGTATGACGCGAAACTTCATTAATATGCATGATAGCTCCGGAGATTGTTTACAGCGTTTAGACGGCAGAGAGACGC
Organism: Danio kyathit; assembly: GCA_903798195.1. Classification (NCBI taxonomy): domain Eukaryota; kingdom Metazoa; phylum Chordata; class Actinopteri; order Cypriniformes; family Danionidae; genus Danio; species Danio kyathit. Next base: position 50,706,234 of record LR812523.1, on the reverse strand, counting down.
CACGGTGTGTTGCTAAAACAAGTGAAAGAACAAGAATTTGGAGACACGGGTCGTCGGTGTTGCGTTTATTATTGTGCTTCAACGAGGGTTTTGTTTTCATTTTTCCTCTATGACAGAGCTGCTGGAATCACGTGTGGATTATAGTGCAGGCATGCAGGCGACACGCGACAGAAACGCGTTTGTAAGGAACATTTTTACCCGAGAGCTTTTTCTCATCTGAAAATGATGAAATCTGGATTTGCCGCTCGTCTCCTTTTAATAAAAGGACACAGCTCCAGTTTGATTGTCTGTCTACAGATTTGGTAAGTGTGTTTGCAGTGCAGTGCCCTTTGTTTTACCCAGATGCAAAGTTAGTTGGTGGTCAGCAGAGCTCTTTCAGTTTTTAAAGACATTCCTCAGTCAAAATGATTTAGTTACCAAGTTTACAGTATGTTAATATCACTGCAATATTATAGTCCAATTTTATAGACTGAAAGATCCGCTGTAAATGCTGCTCTCCAAATGTAAACATGATCAAACTTTTCCCGTCGTGCAGGATTTTCGCCGCATTTTGTGACAGGATATAGCCTAGTCTATATACACACGGCTTTCTGACGCTACCTACCGAGTCATCTAAGTTACCGAGAAATGCGGAGGATTTTTTTTTCTCCCATTCGCCGTGCGGTATCAAACATATTGGATTAAAACTCCATTCTCCAGCAGTTCCTCGCTTTCAATATCTCGTTTGTCACAGGCAACATGCAGGAAATGTTCCTGAATAAAAAGTGAAAATGCCAAACTGCAGTTAAAGTCGACAAATTAATAATTTGGCAAGTAGTTCGATTACTGATGGCCATGTAAACACAGTTACTGTCTTTCTCCCCTGCGTCTGCGTGCCCAAACAGAAACTCCCATATTTGCATATCCTTCTCTCTTTCCCTCCCCTGACACTCCCACCTAAACGGAGCTGGACACGCCCACTTTTCCTGACTTTTTTCAAACTAGAGGTGTGAAAACACCCTGCTGAGACAGGGGGTTTCATGGCCCTTTAACATCTTGTGGCTATTCTGTATTCCAGTCGGTTGGGCTACCAAAAAATATAACAGCCCTGTCAAATGGGGTAACTTAAAGCATTTAATGAAATCAAACCTTAATTTGCATTGATTACACTGACTTATTTGAAGGAAGAAAAAAATCAATAGCAGAGATTTTTGATCATGCTGATTTTTTTATCTGCTCAGGCAATGCAACAATTGGTTAATTTAAGTTTGGGAAAATAATGAGTATGCCAGTTTACTCTTCATTGCTGATGTATTGGGAAACTGAAAATATATATATATACATCTACACATTTATATGTAAACTTACTTTTTTCAACATTTAAGGTATAAAAAAAACACAGCGTAAAAAAAAGACTGGGATGTTTCAATCCAGATTTGAGTAAGATGTAAATGAATCCAAATGTTGGCTCAACCAAGTTGTTGGGTTTGTTCATTTTTAATCTATATTGTGTTGAAACAACCCAAATTTTTTTGGACTGTATACTATTTTATATTGGCCAGCTCACTGATAATTTTGTAGTTTATAAAATAAAACTCAAATGAATTTTTACTCAAAGCACATCCAGAGAACCTACGTTTGAAGGCTGAAGGGCTACCCTTTCAGCCGATGTAACCCAAGATACCTGCTTCTTTTGTATTCTCCATGGGTTTCTCAGGTTCTTTGCAGAATCAGTGAAAGAAGCCATCAAGCTGCCTAATTAGAGGGTATACAGCCAGTCGCCTGAAAGGGCTCACACCCAACTCTGTGACTGTATCAGCATCTAAGGGAAGGCTGCGTCTGAAGAAAGGCCCATCTGTTAAGGACTGTGGCCTGAGGCTCTGGCTGAAAGAAGAAGCTTTGAAAAGCCATGGATCGATGGCTTCATCTCAGAATGGCAGAGAGCCATGTAGAGACCCTGCACAACACTATCCCACCTTTATACAGGCGAAGGATAATGCCGGGCCATATGTCATGGTGACATGGGTCACTGTGCTGACTGATGTCCAAATGGATTCGGGTTGAGCACATTCTGCTCAGAGCTTTTACATTTGCACTTGATGTATTTTGCTAATCATCACTCAAGTATTTTTCAGGGACATTTACTTGTTTAATATTTGGAGCATAAAAATGACTGATTTTGTGATGCCTCTTCTTAAAATGTAAAGGATATTTTTTACATCAATTCTTGCATTTTGGTGTAAAAACACACAAAAATCTCGTCATTTGTTTCATCTCAAGAAACACAGACTTGCAGAATCCTGGAGCTTTTCTCACTGTTCTTAACCCTGAGTTATCTTCATTCTAAATCTAAATCTAAATCACTCTAAATCAGCTGGATTTAATAATCGAGGACAATTACTTGGGCAGTCATAGATATGCAGCAATATATAAACAGTAATATAAAAAACAAGAAAGCAAATGCCTAATAGTGATACAAAATACTGACTTCTACAGACAGAGAAGATTCTTCTTACCTTTACAGAGCTCAGAGTTCTCAATGTTAAAGGCAGAGAGATCCAGAGCCTTGGTTCCACAATACAGAAGACGCAGGAAACATATGTTGTAAATGAATGAACGAACGGACAAACGAACAAACAAACAAATGAACGAACAAATAAATAAATAAAAATCTGTTAACTAACAATGGCTGCGTCCAAAATTACATACTACAAAACTTCCATACTACATAGTACGGTTGGACTATCAGTATGCGAGAAGTACCTGGATGACCTACTACTTCCAGCGAGATTCTAGAGTGTGTATCCAATGCAAGGTAGTAACTCACGCAAGTAGGTCACGTGATCATGACAAAATGTCGGATGTAGTACATTCAAGTTCCATTCATACTGCTCACATTCATACTGTATAGAACGTATTTTTCTAATGGCCAAGTGGTACATTTAAATTCAAATGCAGTACCTACTGAGTAGTAGGTAGTTTCAGACGCAGCCAATTTTTGTATTCTGAGTCATGTGTGTTTTCTGTTTATTCACGCTTTTGAATTGAAAATTTTTGACCATGAAAAGTTTTACAAATTGACTTTATTGACATTTTTAATAGCTTGAAACAATACATTGTCAATATATTTGGTTTTGTCATGTCAATTTTAATTCAAAACCAAGTAATGAGCTCCCTTTTTTAATCTACAGATAGATTTTTATGTATATTTTATACATTTATTTTTTATAAAATATACTGTTTCAAACATACGGTCAATAAAAGTAAAACTTTTAACAAAAGAAGTTGTGACAGATAAAGGTCAAATAATGCCATTCAAATGCATATATAAATATAAACATTGCCACAAAATACTAGGAAACTGTAAATACTGTATATATATATATATATATTAAGTTTTACAGTAGGGTAAATTATAAGCAATGTAAAAGGTAAAATAAGATGACCCACAATGTTTAAAATGGCAGAAGGTTATCTGTTTGACTTTACTAAATGACTTGATCTTGAATAAAATATGTATTTGCTTACAACAACTTAAAAAGGAGCAAAACTTACAACAAAAAACTAATTTCTTTGACAAATGATGTTTTCCAACATATTGGCATTTATTCTCCATTTATATTCATATCAGACATTAATATTTCTCTCTCTACAACACAGTGAGCCCTGTTAATAGGGCCTGAACATATATAATGTATGCTGCAGAAGAAAAAACTCTTTGATTTAAACTAGAAGCAGATGCCAGTAAACGCCTTCCTCTATAAGTAGATGAACGAAATGAAAATAAGTTGGCACCATTTTTGCTGAGAGTCACGTAATTAAAACTTTAGGCTATAAAGCCTCAGAAAACGGCCAAGTTTAAACTTCAATAAAAATAATAAAAAAATAATAATGCCTCCAGCACGTAAAGAAGGTCAGCATGAGCCAGTCATGAAACTCATTGAATGCTACACCATTTCTCACTTCAGAAATTCTATCAAATAAGCAGTGAATCTAACGGTCCTCGTTAATAACTTCAGCCTGCTCGGATGGACTGATCTCAGCAATAGGCAGAAGACAGAGCATTCATGAAGCCAGGTTGTGAACTCAATTACAAGAAATGCATTTGTGAAGCAAACTGCCAGTGACTCTAATTTGAGGAATTTTGACTCCCTCCTGAGGTCAGTAATTGGGTCTCTCTCTCTCGTTCTCTCTCTCACTCTCTCTTCCTTCTATCTGCCCCACCTGCAGGCCTAGACATGTATAAAAGCTCTTTGAAATGCATCCTCTTTCAGGCCAGCCAAAAACATGCTTTCTCAGAAACCAAATGCTCTTTCTCACCCTCAGACTCATTTGGGAATTTGAAGATCTGCACAGTATGAGCTTAAAAGGATAGTACACTAACTAACTAACTAACTAACTAACTAACTAACTAACTAACTAACTAACTAACTAACTAACTAACTCATTAACTAAGTTTGCATTTCCATTGCATTTTAATATCTCTAAAAGTGGGAGGGATTATCGATATGCCTGTTCCGCCTCTACTGCTGTGACTTCTTGATAGACGTTTTTTATTCCAGGACATCCCATCCTATCTGCCCCTCAGATACCAGTTAGAAGAATGTCTTGATCTCCTCTACTGACCACCATGCTCGCTAATGTCTTTTTCTTATGGTGGTGTAAAAATTATTTAGTCATACTAACCAAAAATACAGCATTGGCTTTTGCTGACTATTTAAATATAATGTGTATAATGTTCATTCATTCATTCATTTTCTTTTCGGCTTAGTCCCTTTATTAATCCGGGGTCACCACAGTGGAATGAACCGCCAACTTATCCAGCACATGTTTTACGCAGCGGATGCCCTTCCAGCCACTACCCATCTCTGGGAAACATCCATACACACTCATTCACACACATACACCACGTACAATTCATCTTACCCAATTCACCTGTACTGCATGTCTTTGGACTGTGGGGGAAACCGGAGCACCCGGAGGAAACCCACACGAACGCAGGGAGAACATGCAAACTCCACACAGAAACACCAACTGACCCAGCCGAGGCTCGAACCAGCGACCCTCTTGCTGTGAGGCGACAGCACTACCTACTGCGCAACTGCGTCGCAGTGTATAATGTTTTGTGTCACAAATATAGTAAGGCTCCTAGTGACCATTCTCTCGGCTCAATCAGTGATCAGCACTGTATATGTAACATTTTGGTAAGGGAGAGCATGGATGAAAGTTACATGGGACAAAAGTAACAAAGCGATTTTCTAGAAGCCCTGAAAACATTTGCTTTACGGGCTATAACAGCAAATTCTGGATGGAACCCTTGATGGAATTGCCAAATGCACTGTGTCCCGCAGGTTCGATTTTCAGTTTTGTGCAAAAAGTTAAATTATTGTAGCAGTAGTTTTGTCTTTATTACAAGTTGTGTTTCTGTTTTCACATGTCAAAGTAATGATCCATCTACAGTTTTTCAGTTTAAAAGTAAATCAGGTTTAAAAGAGTTCCTGTGCGTGGATTAAAGTAACACTGTTATATATTGTATGTCCTACTGCTAATAGCCTTATTTTTCACTTATACATTAGAGTGTGCAGTGTTTCAACTCAGATGCTTTATCAAATTAATGCATTTTGCCAATATATTTTTTAAATAATGAAATGTTGTCATTATTGGTCAACTTTTGAAACATTTGATGGAACTGAAATTTATGAAAATGCTACTTAATATTTTTTGCAAAAATGAAGGACAAATTATGTTTGCAGTTGATATTAACAAGGTCATACTCATATATATTTAAAATAATCTAAACTGGATTTAGCACATATTATTGTGTTACTTTTGACCAACCTGTGTGTTACTTTGTCCACACTGATGGAGTCAAAAGTAACAATGTGCAATTTATGTTTAAAGTTAAATTATTTTGAAGTTGTTTTATGTTTTTACAAAATACCACCTGATATTATGTTATGTTATGTGTTAGTAACCACAGCAAAAAATACATGTGTGTCTAAAAAAATATCTTTTGAAAATAGTTTTTTATGAAAAATAGTACTTTCGCCCCCACTCTCCCCTCATGGCATGGCTACTAAAAAAGTACCCACTGAAAAAGTGATTCAAAGATGATTCCTTGGATTTACTAAGTTTTTTTTTAAAGGTAAGTGCTTGTACACAATTTATTTGCGCTGAATTTAAACAAATTAAGTTGAACATTACTAAAATTTAACTTTTTTGTTTAAATTCAACCCATAAAAATTATTTGCAACAATTTTGCAGACATCATTTTCTTTTCAGTGCAGTACTAGGTATGGAATGCAGTGGGAAATCCCTCAAAATGGAGCCGTACTGAACCAAATTGTACCATACCATGCAGTGGGAAAGCACCCTAAATCATCAGAGTATCAGTACTTTGAGAGTTAAAGAAACAAATACAGGGAAAACATATACAAAAAAAGTAATAGCTCCTGGTGATACTGGACACTGAAGCAAACAGTTCCAAAAACTGAGCATTTTTAAAAATATCATTACCTCAATATTAATCCACAGCCTCCATATTGTCCACAGAGATTCAGACTGTAGTGAAAACATTCTTACAGTGCTCATACACCAAGGACCACAGTTGCAGCTGTATATTTTAGTAACTTCAACTTCAACTTTACCTGCAGAGGTAAAAAAAAATCACCTACATTTTGGCTGGCCTTGAGGATGAGTAAATTGGAGTGAACTTGATAAAGCAATTGGTGAATAAAGCAATTAGTTCATTAGTACTCTGATACTACTACTACTACTACTACTAGTACTAATAATAATAATAATAATAATAATAATAATAATAATAATTAGAAAGCTTACATGTTATTTACATAATCTAAACTAAACGGCTCAGCTTTGATTACCGCTTGGTGTGTGTTTTTTTTTTTTTTTTTTTTTTTGCTGTGATCATGACTTGCTGTGATCATGGTAGATCTGAGTCATTCTTATTTCGCTTTCCACTTCAATAATGTTGCCATTGACTTCAGAAAATAGCTGGGATGCTATAAGCAGTTTCAACCCCATAGGAACAAAACAAAGACTCCAAACCCATAAATGCCACAACATGACCTAACAAGTGAGACCTCGAGAATGCAGTTATAGCTGAAGGGTACAACTGAGGAAATGTATATTTACTAAGTATATTGATCAGTTATTTGTTTTGTCAAATACACACTTACATGCATACGCTTACATAACAGTGTATTGTTCTCAAATTTGGGGCTTTTCACACAACACTATTTGCTGCTAAAAACCAGAAAACTTTCTATATTTTTGGCCAATTATTTACAGGATAACAGTATTTTGATGGCTGAAAATATTTTAAAAACAAGTGGATTTTGGTGAGAAATATATTCATATTATTATTTTTAATTCAATTATCTTAGAAACACAATTTCTTCTTGTTTCAATCAAAGCTATATATACCTGCTACTTGAGCTTGTAGAATGACAGTGCACCTCTCTTATTAGTGCATATATTTAACTTCAAGAACATTTAATTAGCACCATTTCCTAAATAATTTACAAAAAAAAAATACAAATACAAAAAAAAAACACAACTTAAGTCTAATAAAAGTCATGTGTGGGTGACTTCAAAATTAAAGGTAAAAATATAATAATGATAGTATCCTTATAATCCTTAGTATTATTTTAATAAAATAATAAAAACGAAGATTCATAAACACACTGCAAAATGCATTCCAAATATAGCAAATTTGTGCTTCTGGCTAGATTTGTGACAACACAAAACCCCACAATTTACATAAACATCACCCCTGGACATGATGATTCCTTCAATATGCACTAAATGGTGAGCAAATCAGAGCACACTGTCCAGCTGACCAATTAGAGTGCAGTATGTACAATCCCAAATCAGAAAAAAGTTAGTAATATAAGCGATATCTCCACATAGGCTCAGGACTCCTTCAGCAAACCTTTGTCAAGTACCACAATACGTACAGTAGTTACATCCACAAATGCCATGTACTGTGCCAAAAGGAAGCCCTATGTTAACAGTGTCCTGAAATTCGGTTGACTTCTCTGTGCTCAAAGGCATCTGAGATGGATCATCACACAGTAGAAACATGTACTGTGGTTGTATGAATAAGCATTTCAGGGTTTTTTTTTTTTTTTTTTTGAGATTTTCAGTATTTCAGTGCCCTTGGCAAAGGTAACTTGCACTTCTGTGATGGCACCATTAATGCTGAAAAGTACATAGAGATTTTGAACCACAATATGTTGTCTTCTTTTCCAGGGACAGCCATGCATATTTTAACAAGACAATGAAAAACCATATTCTGCACACATTACAAAGTCCTGGCTGCAGAGTAACAGGATACAGGTACTTGACTGGCCTGCCCGCACTCCTGACCTGTCTCCAATAGAGAATGTGTGGCGCATTTTAAAGCACAAAATGTGACAACGAAGACCCCATACTATTGCCCACCTTTAGACTTGTTTGCAGGAAGAATGGGACAAAATTACACCTGAAACACTTCATCACTTGGTGTCTTCATCACCTAAACGTCTTTGAAGTGTTGTGAAAAGGAATGGCAACATTACAGAGTGGTAAATGCTTTACTGTTCCAACTAAATGTGTTGAATTTCAACCAAAATTGGAATACGTGTTTATTTAAAAAATAAAAATAAATCATGAGGAACACATTAAATAATGTGTTGTTGTATTCTTTGCAATGAAACACAAGTCAAAGTAAATTTAGAAATCACTACTTTCGGTAACACTTTATTTCAAGAGTTCCCACTTAGATATGCTTAGCATTTAAGCAGGTTTGGCATGCTGTCCCGGGAGAGAACCCTGAGCTCGGAGATACTTGAGCCCAAGGCTCCCGCCTGGTCAATAAGCATATCAGGGGATCCGAGATCAGGTAGGTCTCAAGAGCTCCCCCTAGAAATAGGAGGAAAAGGAGGAGATGGGGTGGAAGGGGGGATTCTTCCAAAACGAAGCTAGAGCAGTAGGGAGAACATGATCCATTTATAGTAAGCTTGCATCACACTGATTGGACTATTACTGATTACAGATGAGAAGCCAGACGTGCTTAATCATTTCACGTGCTCCTCTCGAAATTAGTTTGTGAAACTTCACTTTGATGGTCCATTTGAGTATTAGTAGACTGTCTGTTTAATATTTGTTGATACTGCTCCTTCAACAGACATTTAACTGACTATAAGAAACTTTGCAAGTACATGTCAGCTTACACTAACCCTAACCCCAACCTAACAATCTATTTATAATCTAATGAGAATTAGTTGGCATGTAGATGCAATGTAACTTAATTCAACAAATGGATCATCAAAATAAAGTGTGACCCTATTTTCTTTTTTTATGTTTTCCATACTGTCCCAACTTTTTCTGATTTGAGGATGTATTTCTGAGAGAGGGGCTTAAAATAATTGCAATACAGAATAAATGCAAAAAGTGACCTAAAATCTAAAATTTTTAAGCTACAGTGTGCTCCATTAAAACAATCAAACCTTCAAAAAAAAAGCTGATTGACCACCCCTAAAAATGTGTGTTCAAATTTGCATTTGCACTGGTTCTCCATTACACTGGAGGCATGCAGTACATTTCTCAACAGCTGCGTTAAAATCTAGAACAATCCAGCATGAGTTTTCTTCCACTTGCTGGAGCCATGCTGTGCTCACAATTTTTCCCAACAGCCCCCTCCGCCAATTCCTAATCCCCTCAAAGTTCCCAGCCAAAGGAGATGGAAGAAGGGGAGGAGATAAACAGAACGGTAACCAGCTTACGGCAATTAAAACTTATTTAGGGCTTACAAGGAATCCTTTCACTGCTGAATAAATCAGGGCTGATATGACATGGTTCAGGTGAAGGTGGTGGTTTAGTCTCCCTGTAATTACCAAGCACCACCTCCATCGCTTTGGGCACCAAGGAACAGGCTTCTCCTGGGCGCTGGACACTTGGCTTCACAGCTCTTATAATCATATGGAGAATGGAGGAAATATGGGTTCACATCAGCAGTTCCATTGGAGGAAGGCAGGTGGAAAGTTTGGCAGACTCCTCACTCTCTGAACTGGCAAAACGCCACTGTGAAGCACTTTACACATGCTAATTACAGTGGGTTTGTATTTTTAATTGGAGGTTAATTACCATATCATTATCAAAGAGAATTTATTCTACACTGAGTGTTTTTAATGTGATATTTCTTTATTTTAAAATGTTTTTTGTATGTAAAATATTTATAAATATTGTTGTCTTTTATTCATTTTTATGTCAGTGATGAAATAACAGCATTTAAAATAAACTCAGCATTAATATACACTGTAAAAAATGATTGTGATGTCAACGGTAAAATACTGTAAAAATGCTACAGTAAAAACCCGTAACCTGGTTAACAGTATGCTTCCTTAATATATACGGTGAATAACCGTAAATTGACTTTCCCAGAATTCCCTGCATGGCACATCACTTTTTATGCTTTTTCTTGACATTACTATTGATCTTTTTAGTTGTTTTTCCATCAGTGATGTACATTAGAGATTTATGTTACATCTAATGTTGATGAACAATGTTTATTTTTATGACTTTAATTTTATGTGTGTTACCATACTGGTGTTTAGTAGCTGTGTAAATGATACTGAGCAATACACTGATACGCTTTTCTGTTTGTGGGAAAAGTTGTTTGTGATGAGCATTGGTTCATTATGTAACTTTCTCATCACCGCCTGCATATGGCTGTGTTAACCTGTCTATCTGTGTAAAAAAAGATGTGTAGATGTTGCTAATTCAAAATACAGACATATTACCTCTATAAATTAATGAAATACAGTAGTTTACTGTAAAATGATAAATTACTTTTACGGTTTGTACTGTATTTTTAACGTTAAAATACTGGCAACCACAGCTGCCGTTTTTTACTGTAAATTTCACGGATTGATTTTTTACAGTGTATAGTATAAGAGAGATTGTACAATGTTTAATAATCATTTATGAAATGAATTGTTCATCTCATTATAAACACAACAGTTACTTTCCCAGGTAATTAGTTACTTTTATAATGATGTGATTCAATCACTAACTTACGATTAACCAGAGGTAATCAGTAATTATAGTATAAACTACTACTTTTCTAAAGTAATGTGCCCCATAATCTTTATATTATTTAGTTCTATTGTCTTTTAAATAAAAACTATTTTCTATATACAAAGCATTATAATATTTTAGTATGCGTTTACTCTAATTAACCAAGCTAACTAACTTTAAATAACAGTTCACTGTTAAAAATTAGATCAACATGCATTTAATTTACTTGTATAATATAATACATTTGCAATGTAAACAGAAAAAATGCAAATGTATTATATTAGAAGTCAATTAAATGCATGTTGATCATTTGGTTGGTGGTTTTGAGTCTTATTTAGAGTTAGTTAGTTTGGTTAATTAGAGGTTCATTTCAATATTATTATATCAAAGATATTTTTTTCTAGTTCCTATCATTTTTGTCTTGTCACTTATCAATCCAATCTTTTATAAAAATGTGTATTGTTTTTATTAATATATTTTGTATATGGTATGCTTACTTTATATATTATTTATTGTCTTTTGAATGATTCCAATTTTCTATGCATGAAGCTTAGCAGCACTTGTTACATTGTAGATGTACGGATTGTAGATCTACCAGGATTGCTCATACATTCAGGCTAAATGGATGGATCATAGGCATAGCAATAAAGACCTGTTGATTTCTGACAATCACTGACTTAGTATGATATAATCTAGTGGCTACATCTAAATTTCTTTATATATGAAAAAACATGAGGTGGCCTAATAGTACTTAAAGGAAATTCGTTTACAGTCAAATGCTCAATCTGAGAACTAGAACTGGCGAGGTTGTGTTCGTGAGCAGACTCAAATTGACCAGGTAAACGACGAACCATTAAATGAAAAGACGAGGTGTTTAAAATATAATCATATAGTTAAATTCATTTTTTCATTTATGAATGTGATCAGTTCCTTATTGAGACCACATTTGAAATTTAATGATCACTTGAAATTGGAGTCAAATTAAATTTGTAGCTGGAAACAAATTAAAATAAATTCTAACAAAATAAAAAAAATTATTTTCAGATGTGCTAGAAAAAGATGTGCTACACGCATTTAACCTTGACCCATGCTGTTAGTCCTGTCATAGGACTAATAGATGGACCCTTACAATATTGTGCATGTATGTATGTATATATATATACACAAATAAAAAAAAAAACAATCTAACAACTTAATCAATCAATCAATCAAATAATTATCATTGATTGATTGATTGATTGATTGATTGATTGATTGATTGATTGATTATCAGTCAGTGATTCTATGAATTAAATGAATTATGCATAACACTTATTCAGTTTTACCAATGGTTGATACAATGTTTTATTCCAACTTCTAAAATTATTCATTAAACATGTAAATTTTTGTGTTTGATTGATTTGTTTGTTAAATCAAATGACAGTTTAAAAGTTATTCTCATACTCAAACTGCCAACAAAAACCAATGATAAAACATGCTGTAATATTATTTTGTATGTGTCTCAACAAATGTTGAAGTAAGACCAGCTCACAGTCTGTTTTTCCCCTCAATGTTTCCCTGTTTGGTGAAGGAAACTGAGGTCCACTCCTAGAAAATAAGCTGTAATTCCATGGCTTCATGCAACAAAACAAAGGTGGTCTTTCTGTCCACACACACGTCTCTGTCTGAAGAGCTGACAGCCTATATATTAAACTGTCAAAGCTCCAGGGTTTGTGACAAGCTCTGCAATGAGTCAGTTCCTTCACAGCTGCAAGGAAACAAAAACACAGTCCACACTTTAACCTCTGGACAGAGAAGATGAAGTCATGTCCACGGCCCAAAGTTTGTCAACTTGCTACTTTTATGAGCTGTGAGTCACTCTGTCATTAATGGGCATTAAGATTCCAGATGTGACAATATAATTTGTCCATCCCATGAAGAAGTGTTTGGTGATCTATTTCACCCAAACTCAAACAAGAGACCAATTAATATATTTAACACAACAACGACAAAAACATAATAATAATGGTTATGCTTCATGGGGTTTTATATGAGACATATCATGAAATTCTGATGTTTTCTGTGTTAAAATGCTAAAGTAGAGTCTCCGATGCAACTACCAACTCAGAAAATCTGGAAAAAAAAACAAATAACTCTCAAAAAGACAAAAGTCTTTTTTTCAGATTTGTGAAGCAGAAGCCATTCAAATTTTGAATGGCATTCATTTTCTTTTCGACTTAGTCCCTTTATTAATCAGGGGTCGCCACAGCGGAATGAAACGCCAACCTATCCAGCATACGTTTTACGCAGCGGATACCTTTCCAGCTGCAACCCAACACTGGGAAACACTCATACACACTCATTTACACACATACACTATGGACAATTTAGCTTTCCCAATTCACCTATAGCGCATGTCTTTGGACTTGTGGGGGAAACCGGAGCACCCAGAGGAAATCCATGAAAACAAGGCAAGAACTTGCAAACTCCACACAGAAATGCCAACTGACCCAGGCGAGGCTCGAACCAGTGACTTTCTTGCTGTTGTGCAACCCACTGCGCCACCATGACACCATTTTGAATGACTTATCATAATGTTTTTATATATTGCCGGTGATGGATTTTCTGATGGATGTCCACTCCAGGATGAAGTAACACATAATCTTTCTTATGTCTTTATAATTTATTAAGTTGAATGTTTAAGAGCCTAGATTATATGATGACTTCACTTCTGAGTAAAACTGGAATAATGTGTGTGTGATTGCTTTTCTGTATACCAAATGATTTGTCTGTTAAGGATCTACCCAGCCAGGTCAGAGGTCATGGAGATCTCTTGAGTGGACCTGGACTCTTGCAGAATTGGGAACAGCTGTTCCTATTATTATTTGCTATGTGTTAATTATGCCATTTTAAGTGTTAAATCTTTTAAAGATAATTTATTTGTATGTAAGCTTGTATGTAAGAGTACACTCAACCTTGAGTATAAGAAACAGATTGTACCTTGAGTGTGTGTGTTCTATTCAATTGTGGATCCTTTCACAGGTCTGGGGTCAGCTCTGAACAGCCTGATTTTCTTAGTCTGTCTGTATTTTAACCAATCAGGTTAAAACACCTACATGTGCAGTTAATGACATTATGTGAGAATATAATTGTTGCGGTTTTGAGATTGTAAGCAGAGCGCCCTACAAACTCATTTGTGAGTGTTAAAGCTGCCTTCTGCTGATGAAAGAGCAAACGATCTTCAGTAAACTTTCTTTTTAATGGAATCTCTGACTCCAGCTCTTCATCATCTGACAGACTGGTCGTTTTTTGGTTCAAACTGTAAAATAACTCTAGACGCAAATTAATCTACACATTTTCACCCACTGCACTACCATTTCTGTTTACTCACTGAAACAGCTAGAGACCTACTATGTCTGTAACAGAAAAAGAAAGAAAACATTGTTCTTTTGTTAGATAAACCAATGAAAATAAGAGTCTCCATACACTTAAAAAATGCTGGGTTGTCATCACCCATTGTGGGTCAAATATAGACAAATCCCAAGGTTGGGTTATATTTTTTCCAATTCAAGAGTTCACATTTAGCTGATGATTGAATATAAAGGCATGCTGTCCCGGGAGAGAGCCCTGAGCTCATAAGATCCTCGAGCCCAGGGCTCTCTCCCGTTTGCAAGGTGAGAGGGGAGTTCTCATGTAGATCTGGAAAACTCCCCTGCTATAGTAGCTAATGAATAGATAAAGACTGCTCTTAAGATATAACTACTTACTAGGAGCACATCTATGATGCCGATTTGGATTGCCAATTGACGTAGGCCCCGTTTACACTAATACGTTTTAGTTTTAAAACGCATAAGTTTTGCTATGGTTACGCCATTCTTCCACACTACACTGGAGTTTTCGAGCGCCAAAAACTGAGCTTTTTGAAAACGTTGAAGAGGCCATTTTGGTTTTAAAACGCTGCTGCTCCATGTCAGTGTGGATGAGGGAAAACGGAGACGCAGACGGAGGTGGGGCTGCAGACATTCGCCAGTCTAATTGGGGTTTATTCCTCTATATTAAGTAGCCTACACACAGCTCAGTCTTGCATCCTCTTCTTGTAAGTTCAGACTTCGCAAGTTTGATATGGAAAACAAACTCCCGAGGACGCGTTGGGTAAATCTTCAAAGGAAACAGTAAACTTTATAACCTCATTCATATCACCCTGGCTACGTTATTTCACTTTCTTAGCAATAAAATGAAAACATGATATAAGGAACTGCCGATTTTCATTTTGATAGTAACTTACATGTTGATAGTTTTACATGATAGTAAAAATGTTGAGGCATCGTATTTATAACAAAATCGAGCCTATACTGCCTCCTTACATTTTCATTGAAAATACGAAACATACCCTCTTTTGCTGAATTTCAGTTTTAATTATCAATAATAGCCATTATAAAAGTATAATGTACAATACGTTTATAGATTATTGAAAATAAAGGCAAGCAATCAGTCAAATGTGCAGAATCAGTGTACTTGGTTACATAAATTAATATATTAACTTATCTTTGTGCTCAGCCAAAACAGGTTACCTGAGAAAAAGTAACAGATTCAAAAGACCAAAGTCAGGGAATATGTCATTAGATAGAGACAAGATGAATTAAATATCATGTTTAACAAATATAGTGAGATTAAATCCAGCGGTAGATCCTTGATTAACAGTCCGACTTGTACAGCTCTCATCACCGCAGCGCATGCCAGAGTGTGTGTGTGGTCACGTGATGTGTGTTGTCAGCAGTATATTGTGGACGGAGAGTTGTTCAGAAACGCTGGGTGAAACGCCAGTGTGGACGCGGATCGTTTTCATTCTAAAACGCCGTTTTAAAACTAAAACGTATTAGTGTAAACGGGGCCTTAAGTTGTGTGTTTTTGGATGGTGAGAGAAAACCAGGGGGCCTGGGGGGAAACCCATGTGAGCACAGGGAGAACATGTAAACTACACACAGAAACGTTGGCTGGCTTGGTAAGGACTAGAACCAGTGACGTTCTTGCTGTGAGGCAAAAGTGCTAACCACTGGGCCACCGTGCCACCCATCTAAGAAAGGAGTAGGGGTGGAAGGGGGGATTCTTCATAACAAAGATGCCTGTGATATAGAACTTAGGGTATTTATAGTGACTAAAGAATTGTCTGATTGGTGAATCATGAATTGGCTAATGCATGACCAGCTGTGTTCAATCATAAACACGTGATCCTCTCGAAATGAGTTTATAAATAAACCCCACTTAAATGTGATTGAAATCACATTTTTTAACACAACTGTTGAGTTTGTTCTTATTTAACCTAACGTTTTTAGAGTGTAGATTCGCCATATCCATTCCACTGAGATCCTTTTGGTTGAATTTATTTTTTGATAAAAATGTGCCAAAGAATGACAATAACATGTTATATATTTGGACAAAAATATGTTCTGTCGTGAAAAAACCACCACCAAGAATCAGTCTACACTGTATATGAAGGAATTATCATTTGCTTTAGGTTTTTTCTTCATGTCACTTCATATTTTCAGAAATGTATATAGTTTGTGTCAACATGGCTAAGGTTAGGCACATTTATTATTATGCACTACATGTTAAGTTCATGGACTTTTAGGTTTTCTGTGAATATAGGTGAATTGTTCAAATAATAAAATGTTTATTTGCAAATGCTAGCACATTTTAACAGAGCAGTAACATGCTACAGACTAAATATTGATCTAAATATTTATTTAATATTACATAAATGTTTGTAAAAACATTTTCTAATATACAAAAGGAAACACAAGAAAATAAAGTTTAATAAATACAAATAATATATAGAAATATGTGTATTAAATACTTATTACCTAATTTACTTGGTAACATTATGTAACATTATTTTTTAATTAACAATAAATGGTACACACACACATAGGTTGTAGCTGGAAGGGCATCCGCTGCGTAAAACATATGCTGGAAAGGTTGGTGGTTCATTCCGCTGTGGCAACCCCAGATAAATAAAGGGACTAAGCCAAAAAGAAAATTAATGAATAAAAACTATGTGACGAATATAAATGTAACCAGATTATAGCACAAGGTACACAAAACACACATTTTAAACTCTTTATTTACTATTTATTTTACTCAAACTCAATAGGTTACTTTGTATTCATTTTTAATATTTATTTAAGTAGTATAATTAGTTTTTATATGATAATGTATATAACCCAGTGGCGCAGTAGGTAGTGCTGTTGCCTCACAGCAAGAACGTCGCTGAGTCACAGGTTCAAACCTCGGCTGGGCTGGGTCAGTTGGCGTTTCTGTGTGGAGTTTGCATGTTCTCCCTGGGTTCGCGTGGGTTTCCTCCGGGTGCTCCGGTTTCCCCCACATTCCAAAGACATGCAGTACAGGTGAATTGGGTAAGCTAAATTGTCCATAGTGTATGAGTGTGAATGTGTGTGTGGAAGTTCCCAGAGATGGGTTGCGGCTGGAAGGGCATCCGCTGCGTAAAATCGTGCTGGATAAGTTGGCGGTTCATTCCGCTGTGGCGACCCCGCAAGGGACAAAGCCGACAAGAAAATGAATGAATGAATGAATGAATGATAATGTATATATAATTTATATATTATATGATTTAATTATAATATTATTTTCAATAAAACCTAAACATTTAATATTTTCAAGAATCTGTTCTGTATCCATTATTCTGCCATTTAATTCTGCTCATCTGGAAATCTACATGAACTTTCATTACTTTCAGTTGAGGTCTGAAAAAGTGGTGTAAACATAATGATTTCCACAAAGAAAATACGATTACGATTACAAACACTGGACCTTTCATATCTCTCAGCAACAGGCTTGTGGAAGGACTGTAACAGTGCGGAGAGACGACTGCTGTTAAGACTGGAAAAGCACCTAAATAAACCATGATGACAAGACTAAGAGCTGTGCAAACAAAGGATTAGCTGAAAGATGAAAGCAAAGGAAAGTGGAGATACATTAATCTACAATGAAATCTGTGCTACTGTATGTGTCAAGGTTGTGGGTGTGGGGAAAGGAGCGAGGACTCAGGTGCAGTAAATCAGGGTATTTATTTATAATAAATAAAATAAAAAGGCAAAATAAACAACCCCGAGGGGGAAAACATTAACAAAACATACAAACTTTGCAGGGCAGGCTGGCAGGGATCAGGGCTAGACAGGACAGGACAGGACAAGGCGATGAACAATGAAGTACGACGACGAACTGGCACAGGACAGCAGACATGGAGGAGATTATAAACAATCATAAATTAACACACAAACAGGTGAACATGATAAACTAATAATGGGTTAACAAGAAGGGTGGGGCTAGACAATAGACAGGAGAGCACATGACTCAAAGACAACAAGCCATATGCTCACATGACACGAGACTAGAACACAAGCACGCGGTGCATGTAAACACGCACCACGTGCTGAACAAAACACCAACAGAAGACTGAACAGGGGACACGAGCACACGATAGATGTAAACATCTTACCGTGCGCTCACACATAAGCACCGCGCATGCCTCATCTCAGCGCCAACCGAAACCAAAACCAACCAGACTGAGACGCTGAGAATGAAGCAGCGCGATGCTGACAGAACAAAACAAACACGAGTACGAGCGCGCGCGTGTCACAAGCACGCCGTACACGCTCACATCAAGCGGGAGCGCGCACGGTCCGCAAGCACTCCTGACAGCGCGCGCACACAGAGACACACACAATGACAGAAAACAAGTGCTCGACCCGAGAGAACTCGAGCCGAGCACAACAGGGTTTGACAAGACAGAGCTAGTGTCCGGACTCTGCCACCAAACAAGAATTAACAAGACCAGAGTGGCAGAACCCTGACACTAGCCCCCCCCAAAAGGGACGCCACCTGGCGTCCCTAAAGGGAACACTCAACAAGGTACAAGACAGACAAGAAACACCACAAGACAACAAAACAGGCAACATCAACACACACAAGACAGGGAAGTGAACATGCAAGACAACATGAAGGGGGGGAGGGAGGGGAGCCAAGCCAGACCCAACAAGACGAACAAGGGAGGGATGGGAGGGCAAGACCAGGGAGGAACAGGAGGAACAGTCCAGGGCGGGGCCAGAGGGACAAGGGACCAAGGTGGAGCCGGGGGGTCAGTCCAGGGTGGTATAGGGGCACACCAGGGAGGAGCAGGAGGGACGACCCAGGGAGAATCCTTCAGGAGAGGCAAGGTAGGGGGTTTGTGGGGAGCCGGCTGGGCAGGAGGCCTGTGGGGAGCCGGCAGGGCTGGAGACCTGAGGGAAATCAACTGGGCTGGAGGCCTGTGGGGAGCCGGCAGGGCTGGAGGCCTGTGAGGAGCCGACTGGACTGGAGCCGGCTGAGCTGGAGGCTTGAGGGGAGCCGGCAGGGCTGGAGGCCTGCGGGGAGCCGGCTGAGCTGGAGGCTTGAGGGGAGCCGGCAGGGCTGGAGGCCTGTGGGGAGCCGGCAGGGCTGGAGGCCTGTGGGGAGCCGGCAGGGCTGGAGGCCTGAGGGGAGCCAGCAGGGCTGGAGGCCTGTGGGGAGCCGGCAGGGCTGGAGGCCTGTGGGGAGCTGACTTGAGGGGAGCCGGCAGGGCTGGAGGCCTGTGGGGAGCCGGCAGGGCTGGAGGCCTGAGGGGAGCCGGCAGGGCTGGAGGCCTGAGGGGAGCCGGCAGGGCTGGAGGCCTGAGGGGAGCCGGCAGGGCTGGAGGCCTGAGGGGAGCCGGCAGGGCTGGAGGCCTATGGGGAGCCGACTGGACTGGAGCCGACTGAGCTGGAGGCTTGAGGGGAGCCGGCAGGGCTGGAGGCCCGCGGGGAGCCGGCAGGGCTAGGAGCCGGGCTGGGGCCGGCAGGGCAAGGAGCCGGGCTGGGGCCGGCAGGGCAAGGAGCCGGGCTGGGGCCGGCAGGGCAAGGAGCCGGGCTGGGGCCGGCAGGGCAGGACGTCTGGGTGGTGCCGGGAGGGCAGGACGTCTGGGTGGTGCCGGCAGGGCAGGACGTCTGGGTGGTGCCGGCAGGGCTGGACGTCTGGGTGGTGCCGGCAGGGCTAGGAGCCGGGCTGAGGCCGGCAGGGCTGGACGTCTGGGTGGTGCCGGCAGGGCTAGGAGCCGGGCTGGAGCCGGCACTGGCGGGCGCACAGGGGCTGGAGCCGGCACTGGCGGGCGCACTGGGGCTGGAGCCGACACTGGCGGGCGCACTGGGGCTGGAGCCGACACTGGCGGGCGCACTGGGGCTGGAGCCGACACTGGCGGGCGCACTGGGGCTGGAGCCGACACTGGCGGGCGCACTGGGGCTGGAGCCGACACTGGCGGGCGCACTGGGGCTATGGCCGACACTGGCGGGCGCTCTGGGGCTATGGCCGACACTGGCGGGCGCTCTGGGGCTATGGCCGACACTGGCGGGCGCTCTGGGGCTATGGCCGACACTGGCGGGCGCTCTGGGGCTATGGCCGACACTGGCGGGCGCTCTGGGGCTATGGCCGACACTGGCGGGCGCTCTGGGGCTATGGCCGACACTGGCGGGCGCTCTGGGGCTATGGCCGACACTGGCGGGCGCTCTGGGGCTATGGCCGACACTGGCGGGCGCTCTGGGGCTGGAGCCGACGTGGTGGAGGAGCCCTTTCTCCTCCTACGCTTCCTTATTTTTGGTGGCTGGAAGCTGGCCACCTCTTCAGACACTGCTGGGCACTTCACTACCTCTTGAATTTCTGCAGTGTCTGTTCCGGGTGCCTCGGGGGGTGGTGCTGCAGCCAGAGTTGTAGCTGGGTGGGCTGCAGCAGGTTCAGTCACCTCTAGGTGGGTGACAGGCAAGGCTGACCCGGTTTTCCCCCTCCTTCGCCTTCTCTGGGTCATTGGAGGACTGGGGCCCCCACTGACTGCAGATGAATATGACAGGCAATCAGTGTGCTGGCGCTTCGTGCGGAGTTGGTGGAGTTTAAACACGAAGCGCCAAAATGGCAGGGGCTCCAGCCTTTCCATCTCCACAGGGCTGAGGGGCTCCGTTAGGCAGATGTTAAACGCCTCTTTGAGGTCCAGGTTATCCTCATACTCCAGACCGTCCACTACAGCAAGGAAGTCGTGGGCGAAGTTCCTGATGTCCACCTCGCCCTGCTGCAGGGAGATTTCCTGGACAACCTGAAGCAGCTGGTGTTTGACAGAGCCCTGAAGAAAAGGAGATGGAAAGAGGAAGCTACCCATCTTGCTGCTGAGTCCTCTGTTGGCCAGTTCGTACTGTCAAGGTTGTGGGTGTGGGGAAAGGAGCGAGGACTCAGGTGCAGTAAATCAGGGTATTTATTTATAATAAAATAAAATAAAAAGGCAAAATAAACAACCCCGAGGGGGAAAACATTAACAAAACATACAAACTTTGCAGGGCAGGCTGGCAGGGATCAGGGCTAGACAGGACAGGACAGGACAAGGCGATGAACAATGAAGTACGACGACGAACTGGCACAGGACAGCAGACATGGAGGAGATTATAAACAATCATAAATTAACACACAAACAGGTGAACATGATAAACTAATAATGGGTTAACAAGAAGGGTGGGGCTAGACAATAGACAGGAGAGCACATGACTCAAAGACAACAAGCCATATGCTCACATGACACGAGACTAGAACACAAGCACGCGGTGCATGTAAACACGCACCACGTGCTGAACAAAACACCAACAGAAGACTGAACAGGGGACACGAGCACACGATAGATGTAAACATCTTACCGTGCGCTCACACATAAGCACCGCGCATGCCTCATCTCAGCGCCAACCGAAACCAAAACCAACCAGACTGAGACGCTGAGAATGAAGCAGCGCGATGCTGACAGAACAAAACAAACACGAGTACGAGCGCGCGCGTGTCACAAGCACGCCGTACACGCTCACATCAAGCGGGAGCGCGCACGGTCCGCAAGCACTCCTGACAGCGCGCGCACACAGAGACACACACAATGACAGAAAACAAGTGCTCGACCCGAGAGAACTCGAGCCGAGCACAACAGGGTTTGACAAGACAGAGCTAGTGTCCGGACTCTGCCACCAAACAAGAATTAACAAGACCAGAGTGGCAGAACCCTGACAGTATGCAGTCTGGACTGAAAGATCATGGTCTTGTGGATATGTGATTTCATGTACATTATACAGTGGATACAGTATGTATTTTGCTCAAACTTTCATATTTTATTGCTGGGTGTCTCTGGCACTGCAAGTATTGGCTCTTTTAACTGTTAATGACACAAAAGAAATCAGTCTATAGTAAAATATACCAATATGCTGCATAAATCGACTCTAAATACTGTGTACAACTCTGAGGAAAATCTTCGGTTGAGTTTAGATTTTTATATTTCTCTTAAAATAATTTATTAGTCAACACTTACAAGTTTCTGTCAAAATATTTACAAAACACTGATCTTTATATTGGCGACTGTCACGATCACCAGCGATCTTCTCTCCATAGATCGCTGGTTAACATGCACTTTCACCCATGGACTACAAATCCACCATCAAATGAACTACAACTCCATACATGCACTCCAATCACACACACATGTTCCTCATCCTGACTGATTGCACACACACCACCGGAGGCTTGTCAAAGACTGATTACACACAGTACATAAGCAGCACACACACTCTCTCCAGTGCCGAGTCTTGTTATCTGTTTATAGCCTGTAACATTTCTAAGCGTATCCATTGTCTAGTTTTGCCGTGTGTTTACCCTCGCCTTGTTATCCTGTTTGCGTCCCGTTGACAATTCCGAGCGTTAATTTCTTGTTTTGGTTTTCCTGTTGTGACCCTGCCTTCCTACCGACTACAATTGTTTGCTGCCAGCCCTGACCATTTGCCTGTTATTGACCACAATTCTGTTTACCCTGCCTTGTTGTGTATGCCGATCACTGACCACAGCCTTTCTGACTACTCTTCTAATAAAAGCCTGCAAGATGGATCCCAATCTGTGTGACGAGTCATTACAGCGACGCAGTGGCACAGTTGGTAGTGCTGCAAGAAGCAAGAAGGTTGCTGGTTCGAGCCTCGGCTGGGTCAGTTGGCGTTTCTGTGTGGAGTTTGCATGTTCTCCCTGCGTTCGCGTGGGTTTCCTCCAGGGTGGTCCGGTTTCCCCCACAGTCCAAAGACATGCGGCACAAGTGAATTGGGTAGGCTAAATTGTCCACGGTGTATGTGTGTGAATGAGTGTGCATGGATGTTTCCCAGAGATGGGTTTCGGCTGGAAGGGCATCCGCTGCGTAAAACAATTGCTGCATAAGTTGGTGGTTCATTCCGCTGTGGCGACCTAGATTAATAAAGAGACTAAGCCGAATAGAAAATGAATGAGTGAATGAATGATCTTTATATTATTTTTGTCTATTATCCTCATGTCACGGGGGCTCAGAGAAAGCTGAGTAGTAATATTTAGAATTATCATATTTTTATTTGATAAAATTTATTAAATTAAATGGATTAAAAATATATTATTACATCATATAAAATATATCAAAGCTACTCCCAGTGGGTGTCAATAATGTTTATAACAATTAACAATAAAGTTTTATTTGTCAATATTATTACAGTTTTTCTCAGTGGCATTTTGGTGCATTTCTCAAAGTGAAGTTTATTTATAAACTAATTTTGAGAGGATCGCGTGCTTATGATTGCTAGCGGGTGGACCCACATTATCCAATTCACTATGCACCAATCAGATGATCCCTAAGCTACTACAAATACCCCGGGTTCCACATCACCACAATCTTCGCTTTGAAGAACGCCCCGGTCTGCACCAGCTGCTACTGCTACTGCATCTGCATCTTCATCTTCATCTTCATCTTCATCTTCATCTCCATCTCCAACTATAACTCTAACAACAATTTAATCAACAACTTCAACAATACCAAAGCCTAAACTCTCAAGACGTCGGCAAGCCATTGCAATGAAACCGAACCCTCACCGCTCTCCTAGCTGTGCACCAGTGGTAACGTATAGCACGCTACAAAGGGAAGCCTCGCCAAAAAATAACCACTCTCCAACAAAGACTAAAACATTTTATAATCTTTGAAAGACGAGACTAGCGCGAATAGAATAAGTCATACAAAAGAACTCACCTCTCAAACATCCCGCCTGTCCACAGATCCATATCCTCCTAATAGCATAAAGCAATTTGACTGCAAGGGTTCAAGCAATCCAATCCGCAAACATTAGTCCACAGCATATTTATACGTCGATAAACATCCATTAAATGCACTGTTATCATCCAAAACCACTCGCTGAAGTGCGTTCAGTAGCGTCTCCAGTCATAACAATAGTGATTTTAGTCAAAATGGCCACTGGCTTTTTGATTGACACTTTTTTTGAGCCAATAGCGAAGTGAAAAACTGTGAGTGAAGCATCACCATCCAATGAGCTCTCAAAAGTCGAGATGGTCCCGCCCTCTCTCTTGACAGATTAAGAATGGACTTTGAATTTGTGAATGAACTGGGCTAGATACGCTTGTGATTCACTCACATTATGACTCCGAGTCCAAACCTAATGTTATTTATTCATGGATTGAAGTAAATCCCACAACTAACATTCACACAAAGTGGTGACATTGTTTAAGTTTAGGGCTTGATGTTGGCAGTTGATATATTTAATTAATAAATGATAGATAGATAGATAGATAGATAGATAGATAGATAGATAGATAGATAGATAGATAGATAGATAGATGTGTATTTAAAAAAAAAACTGCCACATTTGATAGCCATTTAACTTCTGAAAAGATTATTATCCAGCTATTTGTAAAACATTAAACACAGAAGTCCAATCATAACATGCCAGTGACTCATATCTTCACATATGTACGTTTTTAATGGCGAGTCTGTCGGATGTGAAAACGACAAAAAAACACCTACCCGCTTGACTGCTATCAATAGGAGGACGACATTTCCGACAATGGAATAATGTTTCATCCATTTACTCAGCGTTAGATACATTCACATCTTAAACAATTCTATATCACTAAGGGGTTTTAAAACTCCATTGCACAATAACTTCACCAACTCAGTCTTAAAGTGAAGACTTAGAGAAATTTGTTCATGCTTTCATCAGCAGCAGAGTGGATTACTGTAACGGCCTCCTCACTGGCCTTCCCAAAAAGACAGTCAGACAGTTGCAACTCATCCAGAACGCTGCGGCTAGGATTCTGACCAGAAGCAAGAAATCAGAGCACATCACACCTGTCCTCAGGTCTTTACACTGGCTCCCAGTTACATTCAGAATAGATTTTAAATTATTATTACTTGTCTATAAATCACTAAATGGCCTAGGACCTCAATACATTACAGATATGGTCCCTGAATACAAACCTAATAGATCACTCAGATCTTTAGGATCATATAAACTAGAAATTCCAAGAGTTCAGTCAAAGCAGGGTGAATCGGCCTTCAGCTACTATGCCACTCGCTGCTGGAATCAGCTTCCAGAAATGATCAGATGTGCTCCAACTTTAGGCACATTTAAATCAAGACTGAAAACACATCTGTATAACTGTGCCTTTACCGAATAAGCACTGTGCTACGTCCGACAGATTGCATTATTGTTCTTTTCTTTTTCTTTTTATCTTTTATAACCTGTTTTAACCATAGACTGTAAAAGATATGGACGTAGTGTCCGTGACGTCACCCATAGGTTTCTGAACACTGCAAAAGAAGCCACAAGTAGGCGCGGCCAACCGTCGCCATTTTGTTAGCACGTCATCGCGCCAAACGCGGCATACCAAATAAGGGCAAAGAGGCGGAGAGTGAGCGGAGCTACAGACCATGCTGGATTCTCAGCTTTTTGCTTAGACCTGGATTAAAACAGACTTATTACTTTGGGAGAACGTTTAATACTTCATTACCTGTGACTCGTTTGTGTTCTGACCACACGTGCTTGGTTGTACACTATATCAATAAAGTGTTTAGACTTTTAAAAACACTGTTGTAACACATGGAGCCACTAAACAATGTTCTTATGACGTTTTTCGACAGGAGGAAAACGCGAATTACTATCAAACACTTCAGATATAGTCTGTGTTAGTAAATGCAAGGCTATTCATAAAATCCAGCACTAACACTGAATGACAACGCTTCAGATGACTGTTTTATAGCCTACAGCTAATCAATCTGTCACATTCTGGAGTGCAATACTGGTCTAAAGAACATTTAAATGATAAATGATCTTAAATAAAACAAATACATTTATAGAGATGGTATAGAAGTATATAATTTCTCTCACCTGTGAAATGGAGGCAACTTGAACGGTTTGTGAGCACAATTAAATCCACACATCATGCCATATCATCTGATAATTGCAGGAAATAATTCCAAAAGGCAAATGACGGTGTAAAGAAACATTAACCAAAACAAAAACACGATGTATGTGCCGAGATCAGCGGCTAATTAGCCAGAATCAGCTGAGGTGACGAGACAGCGACCAGCGAGGGCTAGCTGTCACTCAAGTGGCCACGCCCTTAATTATGCAAACTTAATATAACCTAATAAAAACGAAACGGATGAGTTATAAAAAAATTCACCCCCCTCAGAGTTGTCATGAAGGGTAATCATAGCTATATGCACCAAAGCCATCGTTTGTACCAGGCTGTAAACATGTTTTTATCAGCTGTAAAAATGGCCAATTTACCAATGCAGAAAGAAAGCCCTTGCACTTCCTGGAGCCAGCCCCCCAGGCGAGTCGATGAATTGCAGTTTTAGTTACTTCCGTATTGGCTTCCCGAGGGAGAGCGGGAGGTTGCCGCTTGGTTTTAACACATTTTTATTTGCTTTTATCTGTCTCTAATCAATCTTACTATTTGCTTTTTTTTTTCTTTCTTTCTTATACTTTCTATTCTTGTTGATGTAAAGCACTTAGAATTGCCACTGTGTATGAAATGTGCTATATAAATAAACTTGCCTTGCCTTAAAGAGGTACTTCCAGGACCACCAGATAAGCCACACCCCATATCCTCAGCTCTCCATTCATCTGCCATCCTGCGGGGAGATGAATGCCCACCTCTACCATCCTTGCACCTTGCGAAAACGAAGCTATCGGACCATGCAAGCTATCATACCATGCATTAACTAAAGCGCTTCCATCCACAGTTGCCCATACCCTTTTTAAAACGCCTCGCATGTATACCAGCTAAAACTATTTATGTCTGTTGTACATGTACTATGTTGTTAAAGATTTCATTTCTGATTCTCTCTTTTCTCATTTCAGAAGACCATGACAGACAGCTACAGAGGCTGACCCTCATCCAACCTATTACACTCCACATCCATTCCAAATACATTCACACTCTTCACAAAGGATACATTTCCACTCACCCAGCCCACACCTCAATGCCATTTTTACACTAGCTTTTAGTTTGAGATGTTCCGAACTAACATCACATTTCAATCCCACAATCCACCTCACCATATCTGATCTAACTTGCAGGATGAAGAAACGCTATATTCTTTATTAAGCAAGGCAAACAGATCAATTTCACCAAGGAGATTCTATTTACATTTTGATATCCCCTCCCCGACACACCCATTACTAACCCTCTTAGCATGCTTACACAACAGTAGAAGCTATAACACCTCAGGGAAGCCCAGCTGATCCTCTCCAGCTGACCTCCAACCACATGTATTTCTAGCTCCGACCCATTTTGGGGTCGCCCTGAGTTTCAATTACTGCAACAGCAATGCTCTAAACTAGCTCATATTCACTCTCATTTCCAAATACCACTATAGTCACACTCCCCCGCACTCATACAGCAGTAAATGCTTCTGCGGGAGCGCACATTGCCTCCATACTGACCAATGCACCTCTGCAGCAGCGGAGATGCTCCTCTGAACTACACCCACCTTTAGCACCACAGCAACTGCAGTGACGCTCTAGCTGAGCCTTACCCACTTGATACCTTTCCGCACACATAGTTCACATCCTCGACACTATGTTCACTTTAGCTTTCGGCTTCCTTAAATGTTCAGAATTATCAATAACAATTAATTTCAACCCCACTATCAACCCACGGTGTCTGATCTAACTTTGCAGAATAAGAAACTCTTTCATTCTTTGTTGAACAAGCAAAACAGACCAGACACGGAAAGGGCATTACATTCACATTTTTGACATCCCCCTCCCCCACACACCCCTTCCAGACCTTCTTAGCTTTTACACTTTAGGACAGCCCAAGAGCCCAAGCCCCTCGCTCCCCCCTTTACTGATGACGCTAACCGTCCAGTAACACGCTTTGGTTGCAAAAACACTTAATAGAAGTCCTCTGACATCCACCTCAACCATTACCATCTCAAGGAAGCCCAGCTGATCCTCTCCAGCAGACCACCAGCTACCAGAGTTCAAGGGCACGAGCATGACTCTGCCATGAAGCACCCGGACTTCAAGGGCACGAGCACGACTCTGCCATTCAAGGGCACGAGCACGACTCTGCCATTCAAGGGTACGAGGACGACTCTGCTATTCAAGGGCACGAGCATGACTCTGCCATTCAAGGGCACGAGCACGACTCTGCCATTCAAGGGCACGAGCATGACTCTGCCACGTAGCACCCTAGCTACCTTTTATTTCTCTTCTTCCCCCTTTCAACCGCGAGCTATACTCCGCTTCTCTTTCACTCACGCTCACCACGGCTCTGACTCCCGCAGGTGTCTCACAGAGCTTCCACCCCCCCGCGTGCGTATGCATTACGTGGGCTTAGCTTGCATGTTTATACACGTGCGCTGGCTAGAATGCGTGAGAGTGCTTTTCTCTGCTCCCGCAGGAGCCTCTCTTTTTCCTAAGCGATCAATATTATATCCAGCAGCCGGATATAGCATTGTTCTATCTGCATTTTGGGGGGTTCTTCAATACGTGGCTTGTTGATAATTGATAACCTGCAAAAGCGTGTCACTTGCTCAAAATGGATAGCTCAAAAGCAAGTATTGATGTCAATGAAAGTGTCAGTGTCATCAAGATGAAAAGTCCTGCCACCATTGTTTATGAACATGATAGTCAAATGGCTTTGTCGTGTTTTCATTATGACAGTTTACTCTGTACATTTTTTCCAATGCAATGAAGTCAGATTTTGGTGACACGTCCTGAAAATGTTCAAGATAGCACTATATACTATTTGCACAGCCATTTGAAAACTACAGTAAAGTTAGACATCACTGCATTTAGTGAGGTATCTGAGTACAAGACACTGAATATGTATGTTTCACATTTTTACTGCATTTGCTCTTTGCAATTCTAATTTATTCACAGCATTGTGCAAAAGAATAACACACCCTTATTTACAACAAACATAAACTTCCTTTGGGTAGAGCTGTGCACAACTGTAAACAATATTGCAGTACATTTTGGAACTGAAGCTACAACATACACAGGTCTGTAAATCCTTCATCAAATTGTTCAATTTAGATTTTTTTTTTTTTTTTTAATTTCTTAAATAAAATTAGCTTGACAGATTTTGACAACTAGTTCAACATTTTTGTATGTAATGACTCAAGTAATGAAATGAGGACTATTAGTTTTATATGCAATGACTATTCAGCATTCACAAGTTTAGTTAATTTTGACTGACATGACAAAAGCAAATGATAATGTTACAAACAGCAGAGAGTTGTATGAAAGCAATTGATGCATGTCCAAAAGCATTTGCAATTTGTTGGCAGGAATGAGAAACTGCTATTATGATGTGTACAAATGACTAATTGTTTTGAGAAATGCATTAACTGTTGTGCAAATGTAAATAGTGTTGTGAGAAATGCACCAAAGCAACTGAGAAAAACTGTAATTGCATCAGTTAACATTAAATATATAGTGTTTTAAAACAATTTTTTTATTCAAATTAAAGCTTTGTCCTTTTCCCAGGAACCATAGATATATGCTCTAGATATCGTATACGGACCCTGAGCATGTGTCAATACCGCCGCCACATTTGTACAGTGCTCCCAGGAGAAATGTCATTCAACTGCACTTTTCAAGACTAAAGCCAATCTGAAGATGCTGGACTTTTGCACTTTGTAGGGGTGTAGTAACGAGCAAACAAAGAAATCAAAGCATAAAGGCAGACCATTTCATAGGTAAGATTTCGTTTTTTATATTTTTGTATGTTACGAAATTTTGTGCTCAAGTCACGTTATTGATGATAATACAGTCACTTACTGTGCTGACTATAAGGCAAAATAGCACCAACTTGCACTAAATTCTAGTCTTATGCTAGTTTTGTTGAATAAAATTAGCAAACAATTTTAATGAAATATGACAACATCAAGTGCTCCTCACGTTCTAATTAATTGGTTCAGGTGTGTTTGATCAGGGTTGGAGCTGAAATCAGCTGGAAGGTCGATCGCCAGGAATAGGGTTGAGCACCCCTGCTCTAGTGTGACCGCAGCTTTAGAAGTGAAAGCAGGAGAGGGGGAGGGGTGTGTTTCAGGACATGGATTAGATCAAATTTAACAGGGAGCGTGGATAACACATTTCCATGCACACAAACACACCCTCTTTGTTTTCAATGCCCGTGCGGTCACTTATCCATTGATGTAGAAAAGTGATGTAAAATTATAATTTTCGTAATTTTCATATATGCTCATATTTGCTATAACTTTGCATGAGCACATCAAGTTTAGCTTGAGAGTTTAAACTCTGAGTTGGTTGAACCTCCTTGCTGAAACAGGCTCCTTGTTACCTGTTTGTTTTAATAATTTGCCTCACCTGTCCACCTCGCTCCTCTATTTATTCTCCGATTGTGCTTTTGTCTCTTGATGATTTGTTTGCTCTTATCTGGGCTCTGTGTCCAGTGTTTGTTTTTTTTTTCTTAATTAATAAAGTTTATTTTTATTGCTGTGTCTGGGTTCTTTTCTCACTCCTGACACTTTGTGAAAGTGATACGATTTAAGGCCTTAAACTTTAACCTGTTAGGCTTCACTCAATTTTAAGGATTTACACCTACCTAACTTTAAACAGTAACAGTTCCTGACTCCAGTAAGCTACAAACACAAACTGGGTATCATTGGAAAGAAGACACTTTGAGCTTTACTGTGGTAAAAGGGGGAGTTATATGTTAAAAAATATAAAAAGTTATACATTATGAAGTTATGAGAAAAAAAAATTGTATTGTGTTCAATATTTGTTTTTCCATATACAAACACAGGAAAACATTAATGTAATGTCCTATAAAAAATATGACTTGAAAGCCAAGTGTCTCATGAGTTTATATTTCAAATTTGATGAAGATAGCATGCAAAATGAGATTTCTGTAAAATGTTTTCTGAGACTATATCGGTGTCCTCCTTTCCCTCACCGTCAGAGGCACTTTCTCAAAAACAATCATCCCAAACTGAAACCTTTACAGTTGCTGAATAATTTGGTCTACATTCACAGTTTATGTATCTTTGAAAAGAAGACACTCTGGGCTTTATTATCCATCATCTAGAGTTTATAATGCTAAAAATATAAAAAAGTTAGAGATGCTTAAGTAATGTAAAAAAAAATTCACCGCACTAAACATTTTATTATTTCATAAACAAACGTGTGAAATCAATCCTGGAGCAACACATAAAAGTAATAGGTCAAAAGCTACATATCTCCTGAGTATATGTTTTGAATTTGATGTCAAAATCATGCAAAATGAAATTTCTGGAATTATTTTTCTGAGACAATGTCTTGTGATTTTCTCCCTCTCCTTGTTGGTGGAGAAGCAGTCTGATGTACTGGGGTTTCTAACACAACTCTTTTAGTCTTTTCACATACCACAAATTTTTAATTGTAAAACAATAGACAGAAACGTTTATTATGAATGATTTATTTGAGCACAAGAAGTACATTGTGTGAAATATGTCCAGTGCATATGCAACAAAAAAGTCTTAGAAGAGTAGTTGTTATGCTCTCTCACTTTGCTCCTGTCTGCTGCACGTAATCCACTCCAGCAGATTCAGCTACGTGACAAAAAACAAAAACAGAATTAGGATTCTATTGTAAACAACTGTATTCCCCCCCTTGAGTAGCAAACACGATTTACTCTAATGCCCTTTTATTGATAGGATAATTATTACAGATAGCTTAGCTTACAGCAGCCATTCAGATAAATGGCAAACATATGATAATGCCAACATTACTGAAAGATTATCACTACCGGAGAGACATTCACACATACAAGCAGGCTTCACAGAAGAACTGAAGTAAACAAAGTAATAAAAACTCACCGTTAGAAAATGCCAGAGTCCTCTTCATCCAGGTCATGTAAGTATCAGTTCTCCTCAGACATATTCTCCTCTTCGCTTCAAACTAACTCTCAAAACTCTCTTTAGCAGAACAAAACTTTGACGATCTTCATTGTTTACCAGTGGCTCTGCCGTTAGCTCAAACTGCTAACAGGTGTGCAGTGTGCAGCAGGGGGCAGGCAGGTGCGTCGCGTGATGATTGACAGATCGCTGAGCCAGTGACAGCAAAGACCGTGCAAATATACAACCCACAACCAATAGGTGTTCATATATTGAATATATGATACAGCCATTGGCTAAACTGTCTATCAGTCAAACTAAGTAGGAAGTAGGAAGTATTATAATCGGATAACAGGATATGCAGTTCAAAACACGCGGCTTTGTTTAGATTTTAGTAACTATAACTTTGACTTTTTATTCAGTTTTTGGTCTTATTTTATCTGTAACACTGTAAGCTATGACATCGAGTTGCCGCGTGTAAGTAACATGGTAAAGCATGGTAAAACAGGTCTCGGGCAGAAATGGTGACATAAACAAATGAATAACCACCCAAAATTCAACACTATTGTGTCGGTGGACTGAATGTGCTTGATGGGATGTTTTTCTGTGGACTCTTACCTTTCAAAATAAACCGTGATGTACAGCAAAGAATGCGTGTGCGTGTTGTTATTACTGATCAACATTGACATGTGGAAAAACAGCACCCCAGGATGCTCCAGGGCGTCCGCGTCGGGTTGAAGGCTATTTAAAAGACTTTTTAAGACGTACAGAAACCCTGGTTAAGTGAGACCTTATTGTAAAGTAAAAAATAAACTAGAAAAGTAAAGTTCGTAGACAAACTTTATGGTGGCTGGAGCAATCCTAGTCTGAAAGTTTGAAGTAGTTTTAAAGTTAAAATAATTGAAGTAGTTTTTAAGAAGTTTGACTTAGAGAGATAACTACATATATGTTAGCATGTTTCTAGTATAGATTATCATGTTTCTTGCTAGGCAGTTGATAGGGGGGTTCTGGGTGGTTCCTAAGGTGTATCTAGGCGGTTGCTAAGGTGTTCCTAGGTGGTTGCTAGGGTGTTCTATGTGATTGATAAGGCGTTGCTAGGCAGTTGCTAAGGTTCTGAGTGGTTGCTAGGTGATTACTATGGTGTTCTAGGTAATTGCTAAGGCGTTGCTAGGGTGTTCTAGGTGGTTACTAAGGTGTTGCTAGGTGGTTGGTAAGGCGTTCTGAGTGGTTGCTAAGGTGTTGCTAGGCGGTTGCTAAGATGCTCTAAGTGGTTGCTAGGCAGTTGCTAACATACATGACCATGGTTCTAGTATGAATTAACATGTTGCTAGCATGTTTCTAGCATAAACTAGCATGTTATTAGCATGACTTTAGTATGAATTAGCATGTTGCTAGTATGTTTATAGTATGAATTAGCATGTTGCTAGGATGAATTAATATGTTGTTAGCATGTCCAATGTAAAGTCAATGGCAGTTTTTTTTACAATGGAAGTCTAGGGGCCAGTTGCAAAGATGCCATAAGTGGTTGCTAGGGTGTGGCTAGTAAGTTGAAAGGTCATCAGTGATTGGCAGATTGGCAGGAGTTAAATGAGCCCAACCTTAAGTCTGTATGACAGTCTGCCACAAAGTTATGAGGTCACAAAGCTTGGTCCAATGTTAAGTCAAAGGGACTTTTCCGAATTTTCCGGGTCAGTTTTGGAAAAACCGCAAGTCGGATCAGTTAGAAAAAATATAGCAACCCGAGTCGGACCAGTTTGGAGGTCTGGTGTTAGTTTAGTGGTATAGTATGGACGGTCTAGGAGAAGATGCATATAGAAATTAGTCTCAGAAGAAGAAGAAGAAGTTTATGTAGTATAACAGTATGCTGGCTTTCTCAAGCCACCATAATAAATAACAAACAATCTAATAAATGAATCAAATAAATGAGCTATATTTAGTCATGTGATGATAAGGCTGAATTTTCACATCATCTTTTAGAAATCATCCAAATATCTCATTGTTAGTCAAGTTAATAGCAATGCACTGTTTTCATGATTCATGATAAAAAATCAAGAGGACAGATTTATTTAAAATAAAATCTTCTGTAACTTTATAAATGTCTTTACATCACTATGTCCAATTTAATGCACTGCTAATAAATAAAACATATATATTTTAAATCTTCTGAATAGTAATGAGAGCTGCTTCAACAATTTATAGTACAAGCTGTGATATCTGACAATCAACCGTTGGCATTAATATCTTACCAGGAACTCAAGTTGATTCTATTGTAAGGCTTGAGTTATGCATCACGGCCCAAATAAACAGCAGATTTCCGAGACAGACAGACAAAGCCACACTTCACCCGTGAAACCTGGACTCTGACACTGCCTGTTGCTCCTCAGCCGAGACTGGCATCTCACCGCAGGCCCTGGCTTCAGGACCCCTGCCTGTGGCTGAGAGCTGGCCGTGGCCGTGCCCGCAGAGAAGTGTGACAGCGAGACCTGACAGCTCCAGGGCCGGACCCAGGGGCCGCGCTGTCACACACACACAATGAGCTCACACATCAACAACAGCCCGCTTCCTGATGGAGGATTACAGGACCACCACTACAAAGAGCCATCTGACAAGAAAGCCCGTGTTAAATTGGGCATTAAATTTAACATTCGGTCACAGGGTCATAAGTATTCAAACAGGAGATCATGAAAAACAGACATTAGCTTGGGAGGGGTGAAGGAAAAAAAAAAGCGTTGAGTGAATTTTTCAAAATGGGATAATGCACCCGCTACTAAACATTACAGCACTCAGGGTGCTCCTCGCTCCATAGAAATCCTATTATGACCTTTTCAAAAGAACGGCGTGGTCCTAATGAAGCAAAAAACCAGGAATGCGGCGTTCCCCAAAAGCTTCTTGTTTATTCGAAGACAGATTACAAAATTAATTTGGCCTCTCGCCCGTATCGCAGAAGTCTAATTAATCCAGGATTGAAGACGGGACATATCCTTGGATCCAGCACTCGCTGACGACGGGTTTGTAATCAGCTTGAGCCTTTCAAGAAGAAGCGAAGGGCTGGATTTTCTTCAAAAGGCTCTAGGGTACATGTTGGTCACACTGAATGCGGACACTGTGCCTCATTAAAAAGAGACAGCAGGTGGGTAAAAGCTGCAAAACCTCTTAACCCCGAGGAAGAAAAACTGCCCTGAAGTTCAGATCTATTACCACTCTTTAGGTTTGGTCTGTGGTCACCCTGGTCAGCCGTACGTGCTTTCACTGGCCACTTGCAGGAGAGCCCGGCTTTACTTTCTGTCAAATCCTGCTCCGCAACCACAGTAGAAAAACACCACAGAAGCCTGGCACAACACTGATGTTTCAGCGCTGCTCATGTCCACTACTGCTACACACTGACGACTGGAGTAACGACGACTAAAATTCACCCTTGTCATTACAGGAATGTCATTTATAGAAAAGATTAGTAGGAGAAGCAGACTCAGCGTTAATATTAGACTGCGGCTATTGTTAAATGCTGCTTAATTGTGTTCTGCTCTGTATCCCTGTATCAATGGAAACTAGACCAACACACTGAGAATACAACATGTTTAACACTTTAGCTTAGGTCACAATTCACGCTATTAACAAACCATTAACTAACACTACTAGCTTAAAAAACACTAAGTAGTTGTTAATTAATAGTTAGTAAGGTAGTAGTTGCGTTTAAGTTTTAATAAGGATTAAAGGTCCCATTAAATTTAGATGTTAGTATCACTACTGGTAATTTTTAGGATATCTATAAGCTAGTGCACATCCAAACAGTAACAAAATTTGCATTTAGGCGATATCAAACTGATATAAACATGTAAAGCTTATAGTTTGTCACTTGCACCTATATGGATCAACGATTTTATTCACGTCACCTCATACTTCAGTTTCTCATCAAATCATGACCAATCAAATGCTCTCTAGTATCTGACATGCCCCGCCCCCTTCAAGACACTTTACATTTGATGCACTGGCAGAGTGGTGATAAAACAAAATGCTATTGGCTGTTGTTTAAAAAGAAGAGGAATTACATGTCCCACCATCTCTTCATGTTTTGGTTGAGATTACGTCAAACATCGAACAAAAACGCACATTTCAAAGGACTTCACGGGACCTTTAAGGATGCAGAATAAGATCATAATTTATCACTACTAATGAACAGTTAATATCTTAATAATAGGCAGGTACTAAGCCAGTAGTTAATAGCATGCATTGTGACCTAAAGTGTAACCGGTACTTCTAATAAATTACATAAATTAGGTTTTATTATGGAATTTCAGAAAGAAAAGTACAAAGCTGTCACTTTTCAATATAATTATGCACTTACCGTGCACTGTATTAGGTACACCATACTAGTACCAGGTTGAACTCTCTTTTGCTTTCAGAACTGCTTTAATCCTTCATGGCATAGATTCAACAAGGCACTGGAAATATTCCTCAGAGATTTTGATCCATATTGACATGATAGCATCACACAGTTGCTGCAGATTTGTCGGCTGCACATCCATGACGTGAATCTCCCATTCCACCACATCCCAAAGGTGCTCTATTGAATTGAGATATGGTTACTGAGGAGTACAGTGATTGTCATGTTGAAGAAACCAGTCTGAGATGATTTGCGCTTTTTGACATGGTACGTTATCCTGCTAAAAGTAGCCATCAGAAGATGGGTACTCTGTGGTCATAAAGAAATGGACATGGTCAGCAACAACACTCAGGTAGGCTGGGGCATTGACACAATGCTCAATTGGTACTAATGGGCCCAAAGTGTGCCAAGAAAATATTCCCCACACAATTACACCACCAGCCTGAACTGTTGATACAAGGCAGAATGGATCCATGCTTTCATGTTGTTGACAGCAAATTCTGACCCAACTATCTGAAGGTAGCAGCAGAAATTGAGACTCATCAGACCAGGCAACGTTTTTCCAATCTTCTATTGTTCAATTTTGGTGAGCCTGTGTGAATTGTAGCCTCAGTTTCCTGTTCTTAGCTGACAGGAGTGGCACCTGGTGTGGTCTTCTGCTGCTGTAGCCCATCCGCCTCAAGGTTGCACGTGTTGTGCGTTCAGAGATGCTCTTCTGCATTCCTCGATTGTAACGAGTGGTTATTTTAGTTACTGTTGCCTTTCTATCAGCTCGAACCAGTCTGGCCATTCTCCTCTGACATCAACAAGGCATTTGCGCCCACAGAACTGCCGCTCACAGGATATTTTCTTTATTTCAGACCATTCTCTGTAATCCCTAGAGATGGTTGTGAGTGAAAACCGCAGCCTGTGTGGCACCAACAAACATGCCATGTTCAAAGTCACTTAAATCACCTTTCTTCTCCATTCTGATGCTCTGTTTGAACTGCAGCAGATCGTCTTGACCATGTCTACATGCCTAAATGTATTGAGTTGCTGCCATGCAGACTGATTAGAAATTTGTGTCAGTGAGCAGTTGGACAAGTATACCTAATAATGTGGCCAGTGAGTGTACAAAATTTTGGTTATAATTTTGTACCTGCATTCTGGTACACTTTATTACCTTAAAAAAGTATATAAAATGTACCTTTTGAAAAGGAACTGCTCCAGTCACCTTCATGTTTGTTTTAAATTGCAACTTATTCTGAAACTAAATTTGGTCCAAATAATAACAGATCTGTAAAACATCTCCAGGATGTGTGGTTTGGTGAATCATTATTCCTGAATGCTTCCTATCGGAGTAGCATCACCTCAAGACATAAAACAATTTGTTATGTGGTGCAACTTCAAAAACTATGCTCTTAAAAGTAGAACAGTGCTCCCTTGACAAAATTTCCTTGATTTTTTTCTATTCTTTTAGCCTGTCACATTTGCTGATATGTTGTTGCCCTTGACTGTTTGTGTGTGTATACAGAAGGGGGCAGAGTCTCTGATACCCCCCCCACCCCCCCCCCCCCCCCCCCCCCCCCCCCCCCCCCGACCTCTGTTTGTGTAGAAATGCTCATATTTTTTTTCCACCTCAAATGTTCATTCTGGCCCGTAAAATAGAGCATCTGCATCAAATGACCTTCATCGGAGCCCATACACAGCTTTTACTGTAAATGCACTTAATGAGCGATGACCTCAAACACTTTACAGACTGTAAAACACACACGCACTGTCAGTAAGGGGCCAAATCTCCAGGTCGCCAAAGCAATGACCTAAGAGCCTGGCCATTACCACTGAATAGAGTGTGTTTATTTATTTATTTTTTGGGAGGCATGAGCACAGAAGTGGTATTGATGGTGTGAAGGGGTGGAGTGGCGTCTCTGTAATGGAAGCTGAAGGGACTGCTGAATGCACGCAGATTCTCATTGAAATGCAACTCACCGCTGCGCTTTGACAGGCTTTGACATGCATATAGGCAACATTCCTCCCATCAACTCGCCAGCATGAAAAATACATGCTGATTTTTCTTTGGATGGGATGTATTGAAATAGCAATAACCCGCTGAGACAGAGACTGCCGAGATTTACTATTATAGTCATTGGTGCAAGAAATTATTAGCTTTAATATTACCACTAAAAAGAAATATGTTTTGTAAAATAACATGAATGCATTATTAATTGAATATAATGTTGTTTTTAATTTCAAAATCAAATACAACATGCATCGTGTTGGTGCGTAAGTATTCATTCATTCATTTTCTTTTCGGCTTAGTCCCTTTATTTATCAGGGGTCGCCACAGCGGAATGAACCAATTGAATGAACTTATCCAGCATATGTTTTACGCAGCGGATGCCCTTACAGCCGCAACCCAACACTGGGAAACACCCATACACATTGTTTATTCAATTCACCTTTAGCGCATGTCTTTGGATTGTGGGGGAAACCGGAGCACCCGGAGGAAACCCTCATGAACACAGGGAGAACATGCAAACTCCACACAGAAATGCAAACTGGCCCAGCTGGGGCTCGAACCAGTGACCTTCTTGCTGTGAGGCGATCTTGCTACCCACTGCGCCACCGTGACACCCTGCGTAAGTATATTAACATGAATTCAATGATTGTAGAAAGAGTCATATTTTATGAAAGAATTGTTCAAGAATAACAACTATTTAAACTTTATACATTATATAATAATTATGAAATATAACATGTATACATTATAAAATTATTTTGAAGAACAGTAACATTTTAAGACTAAATAGGATTTTAACTAAATCACAATAAAAAAATATTTTAAAGTACCGTATCTTATCACAAAACAAAATAAAAAATATATAAGAAATGAAATTTTACAACCAGTGCTGTGAAAAATAGTTTTTGTAATTGTAAATATTTGTGTAAATATGTAATTTAATGTAATTTTATGTATTAAAACATAATATTACTTCATAATTTTTCATTTATTAATTTAAAATAAAATATAAAGGTGGCACGGTGGCTAGCACTGTTGCTTCACAGCAAGAAAGTCGCTAGTTTGAGTCCCGGCTGGGCCAGTTGGTGTTTCTGGGTGGAGTTTGCATGTTCTCCCGTGTTGGTGTGGGTTTCCTCCGGGTGCTTTGGTTTCCCCCTCAGTCCAAAGACATGCACTATAGGTGAATGGGATGATCTAAATTGGCTATAGTGTATGAATGAAAGTGTGTATGGGTGTTTTCCAGTATTGGGTTGCAGCTGGAAGGGCATCCGCTGCATAAAACATATGCTGGAATAGTTGGCAGTTCATTCTGCTGTGGCGACACCTGATAAAGAAGGCACTAAGCCGAAGGAAAAATGAAGGAATGAAGGAAAATAAACAAATATAAGAAATGAAATTATACAATTATTTCTTTAAAAACAAATGTAGTTAGTTTAGTAACACAAAAATTCAATCGTTTTGATGAAGAATCCATGTTTCCTTCAGCTTAGTCCCTTTATTCATCAGGGGTCCCCACAGCAGAATGAACCGCCAACTTATCCAGCATACAGTATGTTTTACACAGCGGATGCACTTCCAGCTTCAACCCAATACTGGGAAACACCCATACACACTCATTCACTCACACACCTACGGCCAATTTAGTTTATTCAATTCACCTATAGCGGAGGTCTTTGGACTGTGGGGGAAACCGGAGCACCCGGAGGAAACCCAAGCCAACACCGGGAGAATGAAGAATCCATGTATTAAAGCATAATAATTTTGTATATATCATAATATAATCACAAAATTACAGACACACTGACTTACAAAATAAAATAATATTTAATATAACATTAAATGTAACAATATTTCATGATTGCAGTGATTGTATTCAAGCACACTGAATACTTTACATCATTTCATATTTTGCCACAAAATAAAATGGAAGTTACATTTTGTTTGTGCATAAGAAATCATCAATATTATCTCATTATTACGAAAACCTGTAATACTTTATTATTAAATAAATCAGGTATTTAAGCATAATGAATATATTGCTGAGTACTATAACATAAATGACACCAATATAAAACAGAAAACATTGAGGAAAAACATATTCATATCTAACAGAATGAATAACCTGATTAACTCGACTCAACCTGGATTTTACAGTGAATCACAGTACATTAGCGTCTCAAATACTCTTTTTTGTTTTAACAAGTGCTGTTTTGATCTGCATTTCAGGCGTTTGTCTTTGAATGAAACTAAACGTTACACAACAGAAATTGGCAGTGGCATAATATATAGTAAAACAGAATTATTAGACAAATTTGCGGTCGTTATAAGTTAGAAAAATACAAAGTTTAATCGTGTTTGAATCAGCGTTTTACGAGATGTTTTTCCGGATTCAAACCCAAGCGATTTTCACTGCAGAGTATGCAAAATCACTCCTTGACATTAGATGGCACTACACAACTTTAAGCTTCTGACACCCACTTGTAACACAGAAGAAGAAGAGAGAAAGTTAACACGCTTGCTGTTAAAGATACTGGCGATTTGGACAAGGTATGATGGTTCAAGTAGCAGCTCCAGCTCTAGCGATGAAGAAATGATTATTGTTCACCAGTGCAATAAGCAGCTCCACGTTCATATCGCCTCTGGGCATCTTCCTCAGTGTGCGCTCTCATGACAGTTTTGCTCTTGAGTGCCTCCAAGTGCTGTTTACTGTAACTTCGCCAGCTCCGTGCACGTGAACAAAAGTGCCGATCTGATTGGTGGAGAAGGAACAAAAAAACGAGCATGAGGAGTTTCTTTAAAATGAAGCTTTAAGCCGCGGTTTTAAGCTTGCGAAATTCTGTTGTACGGCGCTGCGAAAAGGTGCGGGATTAAACAAGATGATTAGACATTTAAAAAAGCGAGCGATTGCTCCATGTTTTAAATTTCTGTTCAGAGAGGTCATGTTTTGATCCTGAATTGGTCTCACGCCATCAAGTGATGCGATTTCGCAGGTCAGAGTTCACCAAGTTTGAACTTTGCACCGCAACAACCTGCAAAATCCGACGGATGATCTTGCGTTTCCGGTCTGACCCATTCAGACGTATGCGTATGAATGGAAGTCTATGGAGGGAAAAGCCCAGTGTGACCGCGACTTTACGCTTGGCGTTTTGAGTGTTGGCGCCCTTTAAAACGCGAGGAAAAAGCGTCCCTGTGTGCACCGGCCTTTATGTTAGGCTTGTATGGATGGCTGATTAGGCTAACTTGTCAATGCAAACTAATGTTAAATGAGTGCTAAGCTAGAATAATCCATAAACAAATATTAATTTTACGAATTACTACTTCTGTAAATTGATCGGAGAAAACTTGTGATATTACCTTTTCACTTGTCCTCCTCACTGACAAAAAAATGGCAGGTGTGTTTTTTTTTATTGTTTTATTTTATTTTTGCCACTATGCAGGGGCAAATAATAGCCCCTTTCACATGTACAGACCTTTCCGGAAAATTACAGGCAGTTTTCTGGAAAGGTCTGTGTGTGTGAACAGGCCCTTTTTGAAAATACTGGTAAATTTGTTCCGGCAATTTTCTGGAAAGAGAAGTTGTAACATTACCAGTAACTTGCCGGAATGCTGCACTGTGTGAACGCAAAAGGAAAATTACCAGAAAAGCGTGTTCACACTTAGAACACACTGACGTATGACGGCTCAAGCCAATCAGAACATTCAGAAGCATTCAAATCATCGCTGTTTATGAAAATAAAATCCTTTGAATATGTTTCCAGACACATTTAGCTGCTAGATGTTGGTCAAATAACATTTCTATGTTCCTTTTTAATGCCAATTGTGAAAAAAATTATCGATAAAATGCTTATGATAAATCGCTGTGAGTTTACCTTCAAGTTCTGCTTCCTTCAGTTGCATGACGTGTGTGCACGTGAAGCAGCCGGTGAGCGCCAGCACACACACATATTATGTACATCTTGACATGCGAAAGTGTTACTCCATATGTTTTCATCGAAGTTGTTCACAATACTTATCCATCCACAGAATTTGTAATGTAGTCAAATGTTTACAAATACAGGTGCAGCCGTTTAGAGGTCGTTTCTGGTTAATGATTTCAGAATTTACCGGTATTGGAATGGATGTGTGAATGGTCTTTTCCGGAAAAATTCCAGAACATCCTTGCCTGTGTGAACAGCGTTTATTTTTTTAATATACCGGTAAAGTCAATCAGGAAATTTTCCGGATATTTACCGGTATCACTGTGTGAAAGGGGCTAATGATGACATGATAGCGTTTGATTGGCTGATGGAGTTGTTGTCCCTGGGTCATCATAAAAAAAGTTGGTCTCAGGACAACTAGCAAAATCAGGCAAAATCAGGAAGTACCACATTCACACACATACACTATGGCCAATTTACTTTATTTAATTCACATAT
Source organism: Danio kyathit (assembly GCA_903798195.1). NCBI lineage: Eukaryota > Metazoa > Chordata > Actinopteri > Cypriniformes > Danionidae > Danio > Danio kyathit. The sequence continues at coordinate 50,663,164 of LR812523.1, read as the reverse complement.
AGAGCAAATGTCTTTGGACTATGAGGGAAACCGGAGCACCCAGAGGAAACCCACGACATCATGTGGAGAACATGAACTCCATACAGAAATGCCAACTGACACAGCTGGGACTCAAACCAGCGACCTTCTTGCTGGGAGGTGACAGTGCTAACCACAGAGCCACTGTGTCGCCCATAAAAGAATAATTTGAACAAATGTTATTTATTTATAAATGTACATTATCATATATATTACATTACACAATATATGTCTGTGTGTGCGCACACAGGTATGTGTGTATATTTAACACCGGTAATTGATCAAATTTATAGTAATAATGCTAGTAACAGGGCAGATTTTCACGAGCGTTTCAGTGATGAAGTTTGCTTGCTTTGGGCAATGACTGTAATGCAGCAATGACAAGGTTTCATTCATAGTTTCTTTGTCTCCACTTCACACATTACTAGAGGCAACTTCCGCCATCTCTGAGGGCTTCATAATTTAGGGTTGTTTTAATCAGTTGTACTGCTTCCAGATCCCACACACTGTAAAAAGAGCAACTACAAATCATTTGAAGATGACGATGCATCTAGTGAAAAGCCAAGAACAGAGCAAGCTGCCTGTAAGGTAAATAATCGTGTGTGGCGGTGGCAGCGAGTATGTGTGTGTGTGCATGCGCGTGTGTCTGTGAAACCCAGGTGTCGTATGATAAATGTGTACTGAAATGTTTCAAGATCACTCTAAAATCCCCTAACAACTGACTAGAAAAACAGTTTACATTGAGGTCAGCCTGGGCCAAAACAACAGCTCCAAGTTGTTTAAATGTTTCACACAATCCAGCATTAGAGGAAATAAACATGCTGTAGTGCGGTTTATGCACTGAACTAGTTTTAATAAGACCTGGTGTGCTCATAAGCAACAGTAAGTATGGTATATGACTGTGGTTTGGTCTTTAAGAGATCGTGCATCCCCAGTGTAATCTAAATGGATGTGTGAGAGGAACTCAGTGATGAACAGCAGGAGGGTTAGGGACAGAAGTCTGTCAGGTCTGATTTCATGACAGAACGTGGGATTCACCCTCTGCTGTTGGGAAAACAGTGTTGATTTGAGTCCATGTGGGGGGCCCGCAAGAATACGTGTGAGGCCCGCTTTTACACTGGTTGCAATTGGACAAGATTTTCTACTTTTTTGTCTGTAATGTGCTGGTCATTTAAGCAATCAAGTTAAAGGAGAACTCCTCATCTCTTATTCTCATAAAAAAAGCAAAAATTGAATTTTACAGAATCCAAGAAGTTGCCCAGTAGACATTTTTGTTGTTATTGATATTATTTAGGATTTTATGTTTAAAACCTAAAAACATCAAATAAATAAATAATCGTTCATTAATCGTAATTGAGTTAAAATATTCAATTAATCAAGATTTAGATTTTAGGCCAAATCGCCCAGCCCTAGTATGATATGGCCTTTATGGTTCAGTTCTGTTTGCTGTGGAAGCAGGGTTTTTGTTGTAGCACCATGTTAAAGAATATGCGTCGGGTAATATAAGCACTGAACGTGTCAACATTTTTCTCGGAAAATATAATTTCTGAAAGTGCTGTTGAATTGAAATTTCCCCAGATGCTAGTAACAACCAATCTATAAATACTAAAAATACATACACTCCTAAAAAAGGAACATAACCATTTAAAAAAAAATGTCTGATGGTAAATCATACTAAACGTTTACTATTTAGGTCCGTTAGGATTACCTAAATGATTTACATTTGCTAAATGCCAGAATATTGAGAGAATTTTTTTTTTTTGAGAATTTTTTATTAATTTCTAGACAGTCAAAAGTTTACATACATTTCCTTGCTATTTTTTTAGCTTTGCTTTTAAACTGTATAACTTTGGTCAAATGTTTTGGGTATCCTTCCACAAGCTTCTCACAATAGTTTGCAGGAATTTTGGCCCATTCCTCCTGACAGAATTGATGTAACTGAGTCAGATTTGTAGGCTGTCTTGCTCGCACAAGCTTTTTAAACTCTACCCACAAATTTTCTATAGGATTGAGGGCAGGGCTTTGTGATGGCCACTCCAAAACATTCACTCTGTTGTCCTTAAAGCACATTTTAACTAATTTGGCAGTATGCTCAGGGTCATGGTCTGTTTGGAAGACCCATTTGTGGCCAAGTTTTAATTTCCTGGTGTCTTGAGATGTTGCTTCAGTATTTCTACATAATGTTTTTTCTTCATGATGCCATCTATGCTGTGAAATGGACCAGTCCCTCCTGCAGCAAAACAGTCCCACAACATGATGCTGCCGCCCCCATACTTTACAGTTGGGATGGTGTTCCTAGGCTTGTAAGCTTTCCCCTTTGTCCTCCAAATGTAACCCTGTTCATTACGGCCAAACAGTTCAATCTTAGTTCCATCAGACCACAGGACATGTCTCCAAAAGTTATTCTTTTTCCCAGTGTAATTTAGCAAATTGTAATCTGGCTTTTTTGTTGATTCTGGCTTGTTGATTTCCCCATGTTTTCACACAAGGAAGCAGTGTGTTTGAGGTTTTCCTTAAATACTATTCTATAGTTGTGCCTCCAATTAACTCAAATGTTGTCAATTAGCCAATCAGAAACTTCCAAAACCTTGACACCATCATCTGAGCTTTTTTCAGATATAATAATCTTATTGTATGTAAACTTGACTTTCAAGAAAAGTTATAACAATTTCTCAAAAAATATATCTCTCTCATTATTCTGCTATTAAGCGTAACAGAAATGAATTTGATAATCCAAACTTACCTAAAACAGAAAAAGTTTAATCACATTAACATCTGACTTTTTTTAAAATGGTTATGTGCCTTTTTATACAGTGTATGTAAACTTCTGGTTTCAACTGTACAATGTAAACTCAACTAGTTAGTTTAGAAATGAAGATATGTGTAATAAAATGAACTATTGAACACATGAAGTAAGGGAGTTGTAAAAAGGCATGGAAAGCCCAGACAGCAGCTGTAATCTCTCAGTATGTTAGAAAGCAACCCTGCCTCTTGTCACTGTAAATGAATATGTTACACTGGATCACAAAACAAGTCATATGCATGAACTTTTGTAATTGATATCTAAATACATCCATTCATCCATTAATTTTCTTTTTGGCTTAGTCCCTTTATTAATCTGGGGTTGCCACAGCAGAATGAACCGCCAACTTATCCAGCATATGTTTTACGCAGCGGATGCCCTTCATTCTGCAACCCATCACTGGGAAACATCCACACACACTCATTCACACTCATACACTATACGGACAATTTTTTTCTAGCACTGCCTATGAACTAAATGTGGTTTAGCACAATTCCCAGATCACAATGACTAGTGTAATTATATAAATATGTAATCTAAAGAATAGTGTGTGCTTTTGATGCTGTGCATATGATAACAGAGTAGCTCCTTTATAATATTCATCTGCAAATGCAACAAGCTCAAAACATCTTTCCAAGTTTGCAGACATGAGACTAAAGATGTTAATGTATCTTCCAATTTCCAAATGTGGATTTTGTCATTATTTTGGAGAACACTGGTTTATTGAAAAAAGCTTTAAAGCTACATTCATGACAAAACAACAACATAAAAAAGTTCAGTTATAACCATATAATAATTATAAACAATCATTGAATATGTTGCACTGTTGCACTTTACATTCTATATTGTACATTCAGCTACACTTTTTTACCTTCTAACTATGTGTGAATTGCCTATTTTGGACTTGAGTTATTGCTCTAAAAGACCAGTGCAATACTCAACAACACATTATAATGCCAACACTATATACAACAACAATAGTGCCATTAGAATTCAAACAGTGCAACATGTATGTATGTATTCCAAACTCTGCAATATGTAATACTGTATACTCTATACCCCGCATGGTTTTTGTAACTTAAAGGAACAGCTTTTTTTTCTTCATTTTTTAAAGTCTCATTTTACAGCTCCCTAGAGTTAAAACATTTATTTTTACTATTTTTTTAAACCATTCAGCTAATCTCTGGGTCTGGTGGAGCACTTTTAACTTAGCTTAGCATAGATAACTGAATTGGATTAGACCATTAGCATCTCGCTCAAAACGACCAAAGAGATACTTTTCCTAGTTAAAGATTGACTCTGTAGTTACATCATCTACCAAGGCAAATGGAAAATAAAAAACTGCCATTTTCTAGGCAGATGTAGCTATAGCCTTTCACTCCATTGCAAAAATCAAGAAACTTTTCTGCCAAACCTTGGCTGCAGCAGGCACAATGATATTTACACAGTCACTTAAAATAGTCCCCAAATAGGTAACTTTCAACATGTCCAACGTTGATTATATTGATAGAAGTTAGCTGATTTCCAGGGGCTATGTTATATCATTGAGCCTGCTGCAGTCATGGTACAACAGCAAAGTTTCTTAATCTTGTTTTAGTACAGGATATAACAACAGAAGATTCAAGCTTTAAATAGGACAATTACTGAAACCCTTTGGTCATTTTTGAGCAATGTTCTAATTCTAATCTGATTAAATGATCTGTGCTAAGCTAAAAGATTGGTGCAGTGGCAGCAGTAATGCGGTCAATGTACCGGTCCGTTGTGGTAAAGAAGGAGCTGAGCCGAATGGCAAAGCTCTCGATTTACCGGTCAATCTACATTTCTACTCTCACCTATGGAGCTTTGGGTCATGACCGAAAGGACAAGATCTCGGATACAAGCGGCCGAAATGAGTTTCCTTCGCAGGGTGGCAGGGTGCACCCTTATGGATAGGGTGAGGAGCTCTGACACCCGGGAGGAGCTCGGAGTAGAGCCGCTGCTCCTCCACATTGAGAAAAGTCAACTGAGGTGGCTCGGGCATCTGTTTCGGATGCCTCCTAGACGCCTACCTTGGGAGGTGTTCCAAGTATGTCCCACCGGGAGGAGGCCTCGGGGAAGACCCAGGACACGCTGGAGGGACTATGTCTCTTGGCTGGCCTAGGAACGCCTCAGGATCCCCCCAGAGGAACTGGAGGATGTGTCTGGGGAGAGGGAAGTCTGGGGTTCTCTCCTAAGACTGCTCCCCTTGTGACCTGGCCCTGGATAAGCGGTAGAAAATGGATGGATGGATGGATGGATGGATGGATGGATGAATGAATGAATGAATGAATGAATGAATGAATGAATGAATGAATGAATGAATGAATGAATGAATGAATGAATGAATGAATGAATGAAGGTACGCCCACAGACAGAAAACAAAGCAGAATTCAGACATGCCTGAACAACTGAAACAAAAAGTCTTTAGGTAAATGTAGCTACTGCATCTCAGATTTTCAGATTTAGACATGTGAAGAGATGATCGAGGACCTTTAAGGACAACATATACAAAGAAATGATGCCAACCATCAAGGACTTTGAGAACAACACATACACTTAATACACAAGTACTTCATTAAACATGTGATTGATGCGATCCAAGACCTGTGAAGAAATGATGCCAAGGTATCCATAAGCCATAATCCTGGACCAGGCCATATCCTAAGCCGATGCTGTGGCAGTCATGGAAGAGTGGAGAGCATGAGACTGATTCCTGAAAGACCACAGTGACAGACGAGTCTTGAACTAAACCTAAACTACTTATTTAAAATAAGCTGAAACAACACAATTCTTGAGATTCATTGGGACAACTTAATTTTTTTTATGTTCAATCCACATAAATATGTTAAAAGTGTTAAGTTAACTTAATCAATTTGTGTTGGGACAAAATGAATGAATATTGTGGAACCCTGCATTTTTTACAGTACACAGTCCAAGAACATGTGCTATAGGAGAATTGGATAAGCTTGATTGTCCGTAGTGTGTGTGTGTGAATGAATGTGTATGGATGTTTCCCAGTGTTGGGTTGCAGCTGGAAGGGCATCTGCTGCGTAAAACATATGCTGGAAAAGTTGGCAGTTCATTCTGCTGTGGCAATCGCAGATTAATAAAGGGACTAAGCTGAAAAGAAAAGGAATGAATGAATGGATTTTATGTTTTAAATGCATGCAGATATAAGCAGGCATTTATTTAAATCATTATTTAAATGCAACACTAAGATCCAATTACAGATGCAAAACTGAGTAGCATCTACAGCTAAAACATTTGCAATAGCTTAACGTGCTATTTCTGCTTTCATAAGCCTAACAATCGGCCCACAAACATCACAAGTTTTTCTTCAGGGGAAAGCGAGTGACTTCTGTTTGGTAACTGGCTAAGACTTTTTATAGGTTTTTCCAGAAGAAGAGAAAAAGAAAGTGAACGAGAAAAACTAGGCCTGTAATGGGCCTGAAACTGAGGCAGGCCCAAAAAGCCTTTATGGAAGTGCCAAATATGAATCATTGTAGTCCGGATGCCAGACGGGCCTCTCCTGTGTTGCTAAGAGAGAAACCCCCACCCCGTTCCACCATCGAGGGGCAGCGAACGGGGGGTTAAGTGCTTCAGATGGCTGTACAGTTTCAGTTGTGTTAGATATGACTGGATGCTCCTATTCCTGTAAAGGCTGCCTGGGTGGTCCGAGGCGGGAGGCTAGATTTTAATACTGCCACCTATTAGCTCCAGTGGGCTGTGATTTATGCAGCTGTCAGCTTGAACTTCATCAGGCTTGCTGGCCCTGATGAGTTGTGGGCACCCAAATCGGGACCCGAACCTCCCGGCCTCTCTTGAGGAGCTAAAGTAAACGTTCCTCTGAGGGAGGGAGAAAAAGCAGAGCGAGAGGAGGATGAAAAAAAAAAATGAGAGGAAAGTACAGAGAGTGCATACCTATGTCTTGCTCAGTCTCTCTTGTGAAATATGTCTCCTTTTAAATGTTTGGCTTGTTCGGAGGCACTGAGGGTGGAAAAAAATAATAAGTGATGTTTGAGCATAGTAATTGTGTTTAGATGCCAACAACGCACTTGTATATGCTTGTTGACAGTATGCATTATGCAATATGCAGTTGTTTTGGTTTATTTATTTATTTTTTGTTTGTTTGATTTCTGCATGTGGACTCTGATGTAGAAAGAAGCCAAACTGAAGTCAAATGTTGGATTTAAAAATGAATTATTTTCAGTTCCATAACAATATTAGACTTTTAGTCCTTGTTATAGTTGACAGCTCAATATAGGAAGTCTGAATTAAATGGAAACAATTATTACAGTATTATTAATATTAATAATTATTTATTTAATAATTAAATTCAATTTAAATGTAATTATTATATTCTGATATTCACTTGTAACCAGGTTCAAACAAGAACAACTTAGAACATCTGCCAGTGGCCATATTAATCGTAATTTTTTTTTTTTACATATTTGTGGACTGCTGTTTGGAGCTTGGGCGACGCGGTGGCGCAGTAGGTAGTGTTGTCGCCTCACAGCAAGAAGGTCACTGGTTCAAGCCTCGGCTGGGTCAGTTGGTGTTTCTGTGTGGAGTTTGCATGTTCTCCCCGCGTTCGCGTGGGTTTCTTCTGGGTGCTCCGGTTTCTCCCCACAGACCAAAGACATGTGGTCTAGGTGAACTGGGTAGACTAAGGTCCAATCCCAATTTTAGGCCTTCCCCCTACCCCTCGTTTTGCTCGTTCACGTCAAGGGGTAGTGGTGTCCCAATTCTCTTTAGCTTGAAGGCGAAGGGCTACGGAGAAGGGGTATACACCCCTTCAAACAAAGATTTTTCAGGACCACACTCAAAACGGAGGGGTAAGAAAATATTGCTGAACCCAGAAGTAAGGAGATCCACAAATTTGTATTTTTTGTCATTATTACGAATTTTTACGACAAACAAACATATGTTTTAATATATTCATAACCGCGTTCGTGTTTTACCGTCATGCTTTTTTTAAAAACGCTAAAAAACCCGCTAAATTTCGCAATCTATAATCCATAATAATAGCTCATGTACAGCAGTCCCACAACATTCTGACACTCGATGACACTACTCTGTCAGAGCAGTCTAGTGGCTGAAAATGAGCTTCTTACAGTGTCTGAGATAATGTTATTGTTGTTTTCCTGTGTTTACATAGATGAATATGGCCACTGTGTAAATGCACAGTATAGTTACGATCTTACAGCCACATTAGATTGTTTTGATAACATAATCTATGCCTTCAGTTCAGTGATTTCCTGAAGATAAATACAAAAAAATAACACAACTGGAATAACTACAGCAGTGGCCATCGTCTGATCTCATATGAAGCAAGAGATCGCGATGACATATGATGACGTGTGCAGGTGCTGTAGTGCTGTCCCAATTCTTAGGGGTAAGTTTTGAAGCCCTTGCAGCTGGAAGGGCATCCCCTGCGTAAAACATGTGCTGGATAAGTTGGCGGTTCATTCCGCTTTGGCGACCCCAAATTAATAAAGGGACTAAGCCAAAAAGAAAATGAATGAATGAATGTTTGGAGCTTCTATCTTTTCTCACTCACTTTCTTAGTTGCTTTCTTTCTTGCTTAGTCCCAAAATTATCAGGGGTCGCCACAGTAGAATGAACCACCAATTACTCTGGCATATGTTTTTTTAAATGTTTTAAATGTTTTTTTTAAATGTAGCACATGCCCATCCAGCTGAAACCCAGCACTGTGAGTACACTAAGTCCCTGTCCACACGAATACGGGTATTTTCAAAACAGCCCTTTTTATACGTGGTTTGGCCGTTTGTCCTTTCAAAAACAGAGTATCTAAAACCAAAACTTTTAGAAAACTATGGCCAATGTGAAGATTTTCCAAATCTCTAGGTACATTGTGCTCATGGGGACGCTACAATTGGAGTTTTCGCTTCATGACATCAAATTGTGCATTGTTTTCACCTTTCTGATTGGGCAACATGGCATGAATGAGGCAAATTATGCATGTTTGCAGCAAACGCATTGCGTATTCCATGTTATTCGCACCGCAGGACAGTAATCTGCTTCTGTTCTCACATTCGCATTGACTTGTATGCAATTTATTTAATATAAAAAATACTTAATTCTTATACCTGTTGGTTCGGCATGCCCTTAACATGCATCACAGTGTGCGTTGGTGGGGAAAAATACCTGTGTACGTGTGGACATGGCCTAACTCGTGAACCCCCAGTGGTAGAAAACACCAATACACTCTTTCTCACACAGACTTCAGCCAATTTAGTTTATCCAGTTCACTTGTACCGCATGTCTTTGGACTGTGGTGGAAACTGGAGCGCCCAGAGGAAACCCACACAAACTCGAGGAGAACAGAAATATGGGACTCGATACTGGGACTTGAACCTGCGACCATCTTTGAATTTCATTCATTCATTAATTTTCTTTTCGGCTTAGTCCCTTTATTAATCACGAGTCACCATGGCAGAATGAACCGCTAATTTATCCAGCACACGTTTCACGCAGCGGATGCCTTTTCAGCCGCAAACCAACACTGGGAAACACCCACACACTCACATACACTACGGCCAATTTAGCTTATTCAATTTACCTGTACCGCATGTCTTTGGATTGTGGGGGAACCCGGAGGAAACCCACACCAACAAGGGGAGAACATGCAAACTTCACACAGAAATGCCAACTGATCCAGCCGGGGCTCGAACCAGTGACCTTCTTGCTGTGAGGTGATTGTGCTACCCACGACACCACCGTGTTGCCCATCTTTGAATTTATCATTCTTATTGTTTATTATTAAATTATTTGTGAATATTATTTTATATATATAGTTGTAAAGTTACAAAACGAATATTTATTTCTAATTTTACTTTGCTCACAAATATCAAACAACAGAGCTTTTTTTCAGAAAACTGCAGGGAATTTTTTCTTTTGAATTGCTTATCTTGACATAAATCTGTACTTATAGACCATTCTCATTTCCCATATAGAAATATGTTTGTTTCATATTTATGTTTCAGTTTAAAATACACATTATAAGCAAACCATAGACTGTAAAAGATATGGACGTAGTATCCGTGACGTCACTCATAGGTTTATGAAGAACCCAAAAGAAGCTACCAGTAGGCGTGGCCGACCGTCGCCATTTTGTTCGCACGTCATCGCACCAACTCCGGGCATACCATACAAGGGCAAAGAGGCGGGCCGTGAGCGGAGCTAAAGACGCATGCTGGCATTCTGCTTAGACGGGCTTTCCTATGGGAGAAATGCTTAATACTTCATCACCTGCGACTCGTTTGTGTTCTGACCACATGTGCTTGGTTGTACACTTTATCAATAGTGTTTAGACTTTTAAAAACACTGTTTCATAAGCAACGTCATAAGCGCAATGCTTAGTGGCTCAATGCATTACACATTGAGCCACTAAGCATTGTGCTTATGACGTTTTTCAACAGGAAGAAAGTGCGAATTACTTCCAAAAACTTCAGATATAGTCTGTGTTAGTAAATGCAAGGCTAATTATGAAGTCCAGGCAGAACACTGTATGACAACGCTTAAGATGACTGTTCTAGAGCCTACAGCTAATTAATCTGTCAGATTCTGGAGTGCATTACAGCTCTAAAGAACATTATAAATGATAAATGTTCTTAAATAAAACAAATACATTCATAGAGATGGTATATAATTATATATTTCACTCACCTGGCAAATGGAGGCCACGTGAATGGCTTGTGAGCACAATTAAGTGCACACAGCATGCCATATCATCTGATAATTGTAGGAAATAATTCCAAAAGGCAGCAGACTGTGTATAGTCACATAAAACAACACAAAAATACGATGAATATGCCGGGATCAGCGGCTAATCAGCCGTAATCAGCTGAGGTGAAGTGACGGCGACCAGACCTAGCTGTCACTCAAGTGGCCACGCCCTTAATTATGCAAACTTAATATAACCTAATATAAAGGAAACGGATGAGTTATAAAAAAATTCACCCCCTCACAGTTGTCACGAAGGGTAATATTAGCTATATGGACCAAAATCGTTCTTTGTACAAGGCTGTAAACACCTTTTTTTATGCTGTAAAGTTGGCCATTCTAACAGTGGGCTCAATAGAAATTTGCTCTATTATGGAGCCAGGACTAGCGGAATTTCGATGAATTGCAGTTTCAGTTACTTCCGTATTGGCTTCCCGAGGGAGAGCGGGAGGTTGCCGCTTGAAGCAAACCAAGCTGCTCTGATGCTGAAAACATGTTATCATGAGTTTCTCATAGGAAAAGATTACAGTCATCAGATTACTGATTTCTACAATTACAATGCAGCTTTTGTAATAGATAATTCTGAAAAAAGTACAATTATACGTTAAGTAACTGGCCAGCTGGCGAGTAACACATTTTCATAAACTCACATTTGGCACTTACCAAGTGTTAATGTAAGTGTAAATTAATTTCCAGGCTGTAAACAATTGGAACAAGACATCACTGCTTAAATCTGCAAACCAGAAAAGACAATTTTCATACAGAAACCAGGTATCATGACTTCAGCTCTGGCGCTATCCTTGCAGTCAATCAATTACCCTGATCTAGATTCCTGGCCATAGTGTCTGCAGAGGCATTGGTTATTAATTCCAGACTTTGGGGATGGAAAGCATTACTCTTGATTAACTGTAAAACAAACCAGACAATTGTCAATAGCCATAATGTTTGGAATATATATTCCATTTCACAAACACAATAAATAAAACAATCTGAACATATTGTGCCTTTTCCTGTGATTAAGCATCCTTCTAGCAATCACAGCTCATGTTTACTTTTCTGCAACCATTTATCAACTGCAAATGTATGCTACTGTTCAAAACTTTGAGTACAGTAACAATACATCAAATAAATATAATTCACCCAAAAATAAAAATTCTTTACTAATTTATTCAACCTTCACTTGTTCCAAACCAGTCAGTTTTTTCTTCTGTTTTTGTATTTGGTTGTTCTGTATTTGTTCTGTTTTATGGATGTCAATGGTTTCCAAAACTGTTTAAAATCTATGTGTGTGTGTGTGTATGTGAGTTCAACAGAACAATAAAACAATTTTGGAACAAGTCAAGGGTGAGTAAATGATGGAAGACTTTTCATTTTTGAGGAAAGACAGAAAACATTTTTTTCACCATCTAACAGTAATTGTAAAGCTAACCATCTCTCCTCCAAATATTCATCATATCACTTTAAATTGTAGCATTCTGTGGGTCAAATGTGTCTGATATGCAAGTGACCCACCCTGTGCTGTTGTATACAAAACTAGAACCAGATATACAAAGCCATTGTATATCATTGTATATTGCTATTGTATACAAAACCATTCATTTCATGTCATTTCATTCATATATATTCAGTATATTGTTTTGGAACTTATTAACTTATACTAACTTATAGATAGCCTGGAGGCTAATATAATCAGAAAATTCACATAAACAATTCACTGGGGAAAATATTTGCAAATCAAATAAATATTGTTTTGAATTCTCCATTCACCAAATGGATCCATCCAGAAAATCCAATCAACTCATAAATGTTTCTTGAAACTATTAGGAAGCACAACTGATTCCAGTAGTTGATGATGATGTCACTATCTAAAAAACACTGTGACTGCACTGCACACATACAGTCCTGTATTCCATCATTGTTGTTTTGGTTGTCAAGTATTGGTGCATTCCAATGGACTGACCGTACATATGCACATGTTTGCATTATGTCATCACTTTCACAATATAGGGGTTTTGTAAAAAGATATAATGTATCAATTAATAAATAAAAAATTGTACTTTGGAAACATTTTCAAACTTCGCATTTTCAGGCCCCCAAAATGTCATGCAAATGAACAACTTGTAATAGAAAACAAGTCTTCCATGTCAAAGAGGTTTGTCTGCAACCAGCATCACAAATTTACCTGTCAAGGAACCCTAATAAAAGGCAGCACAGGCCTTAGACATTTAGTCAGCCCAAACTCTTTACATTGACAGATGACTCAACTGACTGAGAGATGACTGTAATTTACTGTAAATGAATGAGCCAATCCAGGCTCATTGTAAATACATGCCTCAGCAAAAAGTTTAGCTGTCGCCTCACAGCAAGAAGGTCGCTGGTTCAAGCCTCGGCTGGGTCAGTTGGCGTTTCTGTGTGGAGTTTGCATGTTCTCCCTGCGTTCGCGTGGGTTTCCTTCGGGTGCTCCGGTTTCCCCCACAGTTCAAAGACATGTGGTACAAGTGAATTGGGTTGGCTAAATTGTCCGTAGTGTATGAGTGTGTGTGGATGTTTCCCAGAGATGGGTATCCGCTGCGTAAAAACGTGCTGGATAAGTTGGCAGTTCATTCCGCTGTGGCGACCCCGGAATAATAAAGGGACTAAGCCAAAAAGAAAATGAATGAATGAAAATACATAGCTTCAGATACATTTTGTTGCATGCTTCAAATGACGAATCCACTAGAGGGCGCTGTGTACATTTTTGCAAATCTGAAAAAAAATACTTAGGAATAATATTGCTGGTTTGGATTGGACTGCGACCATAGTTTTACAATCATTTTACGTTGCTTTTTTTTATCTGTTTTGTGGAACCGTGTTTTACTGTACACTCTCAGACATAAAGGTACAATCCTATCACTGGGGTGGTACCTTTTCAAAAGGTACACTTTTGTAATTGACAGGTGCATATTGGTTATTTTGGGTAAAAATTTTGTATCTTAAGTATACTATGAGTTACACGCTTGTACTTTTTTAATATTGATATGTACAGTGCTCAGCATAAATGAATACACCTCATTTTGAAGATTATTTTTATCCATTTCTCCGTGAATATGGGTAATATATATTGGTGTATTTAAACAAAACAGATTTATTCAAAAGAAATATTTATTAAAATAATATTTTAGTCATGGAACATCTTTAGAAATGGAAAGATAAAACATTTGAATTCATAAATTTATTTTTTGCTATTTTTTAAAATTCTATTTAATATTTTCCCCTAACATATCAATTTGGGCTACTAATTGGGCTACTTTTGAACCATTATTGTAAGTTATGTTGTTAGATAAGCTCCAGTTTTGGCTTTAGTACTGACTAAACTAATGTATACAGTATGCACAAATATAATATTGTACAGCATCCTATAGTAAATATTAATTTAAATGAGAGATTTGTGAGGGGTGTACTCATATATGCTGAGCACTGTACCTTTAGGTACAAATGTTGACCTGTTACATACAAAAGTGTACCTTTTGAAAAGGTACAACCCCAGTGACCCCAGGTTTGTACCTTTACTTCTGAGAGTGTTCTGCATCACAAGTACAACACCATACAAGGTTAACTACTGAGCAAACTGACCACAGCAGAAAAGTTATCCATATGAACAAAAAATATTAGATTACATATCATATGCACGTTAAGTTATTTTGTGGTATTAGTTTTGTTGTTGTGCAAAGAACTGCATAAAAGAAATCTTTTTGTTTGTTGATTATATGTCAAATATAAGTAATGTGTAAAGGAACAAAAGTTTTTAGTGTCATTCTTCCACATAGCGTTCATTTATGCTGTATGTGTGTGCAGAGAGCAGTTTTTTTGCTTTCACACAAACACTTTCTCTTTACAACGTAGACAAGTACCACAAAATTCTTGTTTTTTTTATATATTAGTGTTTTAAAGGGATAGTATACCTGAAATTCAGAAGTGGAATTTCTGTCATCATTTACTCACGCTTCACTTGTTACAGACTTATTTGAGAGTCTTTTTTTATTATTACCAAACACACACACACACACACACACACACACACACACACACACACACACACACACACACACACACACACACACACACACATACACACACACAAAGATGAGTGTTAGAAGAATGCTGAAAACTGAAAGCCGCAGACTTCCATAGTATTTTTCCCCCCACAATGGATGTCAGTGGATATTGGTTTTGTTTCCAACATTTTTGTGTGTATGTTCAACATAAAACTCATAAAGGTTTGGGACCACTTGTAACTATACAATGTGTACATTTTAGGTGAACTATCTTTTTAACATAATCAACAAATGTCTATGTCGCTAAGAAGAACGTTTCACATCCCTCCCCCCTTTATTTTACATGTGGGAAAATGCACAACACAAAACTCTCGGTCGCTCAATGCTGTCTTAATCACCAATCAAAATAACGCCCTGATCTCACCACGGCTTAATATAAAACATCAGCAACACTATGAAGAACACATGTCTCTTTTCTCTGTTCATTATTAGGAAGGTGTTAGCACTAGCATGGGGTACTCACTAATTGGCCACTAGATGGTCATTATGTGGCATGTTTTGAATGGACAGGGATTTTTTAGGCTTGTTGCGGAGCACCTGGGGTGTTTTCTGATTGGACCTTTTCTCGACAGATGATTTATTCATGTCATGTCATTGGTCAGAACTCTGTAGCCTCAAGGCACAAATTAAGGGGGTAGTTTCTAAAATGCTCAGGGCACAGGATAGAAAGACTAGGCTCGTTTACACAATGAGCCTTTAACAATGTAAGGGGTCAGGCCGTGCATTTGCTTTGCTCTTAATTCACAGCATAAGTTAATGTAGCATACATGTTTAGGTAAAGCTAAACTTTGAGTGCTAGAACATTTAGGGTCAAAGACTAAAGGGCATATTTCAAGTGTTAAAACAATAAAAGTGTAAAAAGATCAATTACTATCACACATTTAACTATTCTACTATATTTCATTGTGATTACTGCAACCCAGGCTCATTCTGATTACGTATCTCTATATACATTTCTGCAGAGAGCAAAATACGTCCCAGGAGGTACGTTTTTTTTTGCAGTTTTTGTTTTCGCAAATCCACCAGAGGCCGCTGTGTATGCTTTTTGAGATCTCAAATTTCTCTTGCGAGTGCCATTTATGCCTGCTGTTCTCATGTAAATCCACTAGAGCCCGCTGTTGACCAACTCACTGACTGACTGACCAACTGACCCTATCCTAAACCCAACCAATAGTATTTTGAAAAGCACCTATTGATCCATTGATTTTTTTACAACATTTTAGATTTCACCACATTGTGACCCTGCTATTTACTTGTTTATTTTTTGGCTTCTGTTTCTGTCTTACCCCCTTTCTGGAACCACTCTTCACCGATCTTGAACTCCATCGTCGCGGTTAACTCCGTTTTGCAGTCCACTGATGTATGTGTCGAGGTACCGGACAAACAGTCATCTAGCTAGTTAACGAGAAAAGGAACGCAGTCATACCACCCCGTATCATTCATTTGAAAGATGAAATGCAGCCATACGTAGCTCTGGCTACATAATTCGCAATCTCCAGAAATGTATATAGAGCTACGATTTCAGAATGAGCCTATGTTGAAATGTAAGCATTGTGGAAATGTGTTTACTGACTGCATATTGGGTGAAAACAGCATGAAATATGTGATAAGTATGGCCACAAAAGGCCGATGTTGTGTTCGTTGTGTTTCGAGTTTTGAAAATGTGACAACTGGTTGGACAAACGCTTGTTAGCGACTGAAAAAACTGTAATCTACTGCTAGTTAATGGTTTGTTAATACCATGAATTGTGACCTAAACTAAAGTGTTACCAAAACATGCAATTAGACATTTAATTGCCATTTTGTTAATTGTTCATGTAATGTTATGCATACACCAAAATAGGACATCTGGTTTTTACTCGTGCTCATTCCTTTCATAAAAACATAATTTATTGAAGCTACAATAAAAACATGCATTGCTTTGTTGGTTTTGTCTGTATATATCCTCAGCATTTTACAGCCATTTAATTCTTCCGTCAGAAGCTTTGCAAAGTCCCCAGCAATTATGAGTATGCCCAATTTATGATGTGGTGCGCCTGAGTGAAAATATTTGGTTTCACTGTGTTCTATCTGGGGTTAAACCCATATCATACACTTCAAAGTTTAAAAAAAAAAACACTTGCACATGCGTGGAGTGTGACGCTGGTCTCCTCAGCCAAGCTGTCTTTGTAAAGGGGTTTGTTTAATTTACATCGGGTCATGTGCAGAGGTCATACTTGTGATTTTGCAAAAGACTTTGCTTGAGGTCACCGACAAACTTTCCAGATGTGCCAGAATGTCATCAAATGTGCATAAGCAGAAGCGTGTAATTTTGTGACATGACGATATTAAAGATGGCAGTTTGGTTTCCTGAGCAAAAACTTCACGGGCAGCTCACCATAATTTAAGGTTTTATTCACATTCAGCCATTTAAGGGGAGAAATGTAGGATAAAATAAATACAATATTTAATGATATAAATAAAGACTTTAAGACCAAAAATAAACTTATTATTATTAAACACTTAACTGACATTTCATAACAAACAGTAACATTCTCAGAACTTTGGCTAACATTCTGACAATGTTCTCTTTTTATTTTGAAAAACTACTGTATGTATGTATATATATATATACATATATATATATATATATATATATATATATATATATATATATATATATATATATATATATATATATATGGTGGCCGAGAGAGCTTAACCCGCTGCAATTTAAGAAAACACATGCAGTTACCAAACACCAGCAATTTAAGAAACAATTTTCATCAGTTTGACAGCACATGTGTTGCAAATCCTCACAACACAAACAACTGAAGAAACACTCTGCATTTTGTCACAGCGTAAACAACTTTAATAACACAATGTTTCAGTTAATCATCAATTAGGCCAATAATTTACAAAAGACATCGGAATCATGTAATCAGGATATTAAAATAAACAAAACAAAAAACTCACCTTTAAAAGATCACCAACAACTTCACTGAGCAACAGTCACGGCATAATAACACATCCATATCTCAGCAGGGTCCGTCAGGTTTTTCGGTCTCCTTGAAACATTTCCATTGTGGTACGTGGATATTTGCAAGTGTTGTGGCAAAATGAATTGCATTTCTTCAGTTGTTTGTGTTGTGACCAAATGCAGAGCATTTCTTCAGTTGTTTGTGTTGTGAGGATTTGCAACACACGTGCTGTCAAACTGATGGAGATTGTTTCTTAATTTGCTGTTGTTTTTGTAATTGCTTGTGTTTTCTTAAATTGCAGCGCGTTAAGCTCTCACGGCCACCGTAAAATTAGCCCTTTTTGAACAACAGCCAGTTCATCAAAGTGCTCTAGAATCTATACTACTTTAACAAAAAAAAAAGAAACACAGAGAGCATATGTATTTAAATAAATGTATAAATAATGCCATAAAAAGCCAAAGAAGAAATATACTAACACTTAAAACCTAAATAACCTGCTGCATCAAATGTAAAGTGGTTTAAATGTAAAATGTTAATGCTTGTTAATGTTATATACAGTATATGTAGTGACATTTAATTATTACATAGAAATGCTAATATATATATATATAATTCTTAGCTTTTTCTAAAACATTTAAATGGACATTCAGTTAACATTGGTAAAATGTTACTTTGTATGCCAAAAATTATTACAATATTAAGTAAAGATCATCTTCCATAAAGATATTTAGTCAATTTCCTGCTAAAATTATATCGAAACTTATTTGTTGAACAATAATATGCATGCTAAGAACTTAATTTGGACAACTTTAAAGGTGATTTTTATCAAGCTTTACATTTTTTGAATTAAAGCTACATTGTAAAACCTTTAAATTTGTAAAAACAATGTAGTTAATCGACTTGTGTGGAACCCAGCATTTTTTAACAATGTAAAAACAGTTGTTGACTTTTTGACATATTTTTTTACAGTGCAAATGCAGTCCTAACAAAACCTACATCAAACAAAAGACTATGGATTCACTTCGTGTGATGTATAATTTTCAATTTCCAAAAATGTTCACTCATGACTGGTCTTGTGGTCCTGGGTCACATTTTTGTGTCACTCAACTAACTTTAAATGTTTAAAATTGGTGAAATGAACAAAAGTAAATCTAATAAATACTATAAAAATACATTCTTACATTTATGTAGCCTAACTATTTTGAGATCAATGATCTATTTACTGTTGTGAGCGTAGGCTATTTACTTTTATTTGTTTAGTATCAGCACTTCTCTAAAGTATCTGCTAGTTTTTTTTCTCTCTCTCTCTCCCTCTCCAGAGGTTGGCTGATGAGCCGTGACTCTGTTCATGTGTGCTCGAGAGTCTTGATCCAGAACAGCAAGCTCATGCAGCCTCATTGTCCTCCTACAAGGGGTTTGTGTGCGCAGAAGAAGCTCAGTTTGTTTAGCTCAATGGAGCATTTTAACCCACATGGCCAGATGCCCGGCCCAACATATGGTGAGAATCCACTCAGAGAAGATTGAAGATTCATGAAGCACTCGCCGACTCTCTGGTATATATCACATGAGGCCAGGGGTCAATCGAAGAAAAGATCTTTCTGATTTTTTTAATTTTTTATTTTTGTAGTTAAATGTGTAATCTTGGAGAGCAGCACCACCATGTGGACATTAGATGAATAACAATTATCAAAAACCCTGGACTGAACTCACAAAGCTTAAAAACAGTCAAACCTATTCTATCTAGGGGGAAAAATATGAAAAAATCATTCATGCTTTTATTACCTCTAGGTTAAACTACTGTAACATACTATATTTTTGGATTAGTCAGACAACACTATCCCATGTACAGTTAATTCAAAATGCTGCTGCAAGATTTTTAACCGGTACCAAAAAAAAGTGACCACATCACACCAGTCATACGCTCTCTGCACTGGTTCCCTGTGAACTATCGTGTAACTTTTAAAAATCTTCTCTGGGTTTTTAAATCACTAAATGGCTTGGCACCTTCTTATCTGTCAGATCTGTTGACTGCACATCAGCCTGGTCGGTCTCTTCGCTCATCAAACCAGAGATTTTTACATATCCCTAAGTCGAGGCTGAATGCAGGGGTGACCGTGCTTTCGCAATAGCTGGTCCTAGATTGTGGAATGCTCTGCCCCT
The DNA here is from genome assembly GCA_903798195.1 of Danio kyathit. Classification (NCBI taxonomy): domain Eukaryota; kingdom Metazoa; phylum Chordata; class Actinopteri; order Cypriniformes; family Danionidae; genus Danio; species Danio kyathit. The sequence continues at coordinate 50,643,365 of LR812523.1, read as the reverse complement.
CTGTACTAGATCTATATAATCGCTGTCTGTTTTAAAATCTAAATTAAAAACAGGGGTGGACTTAGTGATTTGGGGGCCCTAAGCAATTCCAGGTATGGGCCCCTATATTGAAACTCAAAACTCTTTCTTTCTCTATAGATATTTTTTATATGTTTTTTTTTTGTTAAAAATATATTAAGTGGAACCTTCTTAATATAAAAATAAATACAATAAATTCACAAATAAAAAACAAGCTCACAAACTATGTACAGTTATTTAGCCATACTTGTGGTTAGATTTTAATATTTGCATGTGCAGTATGAAAGGAATGTTCCACTATCCGTTGGGGCCCACGGTTTACATAAGAAGTAATAATGTTAAAATCTTAATGGTTATACAGGGTGGGCCATTTATATGGATAAACCTTAATAAATTACATAGACAATTGCCTTCAGATGACCCCAAAGATAAAAGTCTAAGGGGGTCAGTTCCGGAGACCTTGGGGACCATTCAACTGGCCCACGACGACCAATCCACTTTTCAGGAACCTGTATTCAGGAAACCATTCCCATTTTATTAAGGTGTATCCATATAAATGGCCCACCCTGTAGACAGATTTTACACTGGATTTTACAATGAGAGAAAAATTATAAAAGACCTATAAGATGATTAATATAGGCTTCTTGACATTGGTAGGAGCCCTCTATTTCCCTGGGGCCCCAAGTAGCTGCTTACTTTGCTTATTGGTTAAGTCCGCCTCTGGTTGAAAACTTACCTTTTTGATTTGGCATTTTATCAGTGAAAATTGTTTGTTTTAGCTATAATTTTATAATCTTTCTCTTTGCGATTTGTAATGTGCAGCACATTGGTTAACCTTTCATTGTGTTTAATAGCGCTATATAAATAAAACTGACATTGACAAAGCTGTGTTGCCCAGTAACAACTAGATTTTCGTTAACAGATTACAGAAATGTAGTTGCAAATGCAGTACATTTTTATATTTCATTTTTTCTGTAGGCAAAACAAAACATAAGCAAGGCACAACTGCAGTGTAAATATCATATTATTTTGTAATTCATGCATCTGATGGGTCAGAGTAAAACAAAATAAACTAAAATAAAAAAGACAAAATGCTCAAAAATCAGAAATGGATTTTACAGATTACAAAATAAAATGACAACTAATTGTTATATATATATATTTTTTTATTAATCCATATATTATACATTATACATACATGTGCGTACACAAACACAGTGCAATCATTTTATGGTGAACGTAGAAATGCGGAAGAAATCATGCACAGGTATTTAGGTAAAAGCTTCTCATATAGAGATCTTTAAAATAAACAGCAATGTACACAACTGAGAAAGTACTCTTTTATATTGTTATTTTGGTCTGAGTGTGTGTGTGTGTGTGTGTGTGTGTAAAGAATGTATATTAAATATACTGCATTTATTGTAATAGGAGTGAGGTAGAGATGATTTTTATCCCTAGGCATGTTAAAACCAAAGTTCTGAGTCTTTTAGTAGCTTCACTTTTGCGCATCAGAACAGAGCACCATTTTCACATCCCAAAGAAAAAATGAAATTAAATAAAATTCTTATGATTTCATATGATCTTCTACAATAAAAAAGCAGGCAGCAATAGTTCACCCAAAAAATTGAAATTTGTCATCATTTACTACCCCTCCGGTTGTTCTAAACCTGTTTGAGTTTCTTTATTCTGTTGAAAACAAAGGAAGATACTTTGGAGAATGTCAGAAAGCATCAGCCATTAATTGAAGTATTTCTTGTTCCTTCTTTGGATGTCAATGGCTACTTTTTCCACAACATTCTGAATATCTTGTTTTGTTTTCAACAGAAGAGAGAAATTAAACAGTTTAGAACCACACTCATTTTTTGAGTGAACTACAATGTAAAAAAAAAAAAGAAGAAGGAAAGCTGACTCAACTTAAGATTTTAAGACAACAAACTTCAGGACATTTTTGAGTTTACTTAAACTGAGTCAAGTGCAGTAATTGGGTTGTAAGTTAAGTCAACTTAAAAATGTCCTGAAGTTTGTTGCCTTAAAATTTTAAGTTGAGTCAACTTTTATTTTTTTACAGTGAAGCTTTAACTGAGACTGAAACACATTTTACACTGTTGTCACATCATCTTGTGGTACATACTGTATATAAACAAAACCTGACATGCACCAATAAATTGCTATTGAGGTAAGAATGCTGGAGATGATCATCAAAACGGATCTTTACAAAGTGCCAAAAGCTACTCGGCTTTCACCATTATGTGCAGAATTTATTTTATTCATATTTTAATTATTGTAGTCTGAATATTATGTTAGATAACCAATAGAAAATACGTCCTCCTCTTGGTGTGATTATCCACATGGTGAAGCGATGCAACTTCTCTGATGAACAGGGTTTTTAATGGCTGTGGCTGTGCTGCCCGAATCATTCAGTCCAAATCGTATAGAGGCCATTGTCTGAAAATACTGGCCTAGAAATTCAGTCTCTGGCTTTGCTTTCTCCCAGAACTGCTTCTCGTTTGAAGTGAGTTCATTTCCTTCAGGTATCTAAATTAGTAAAATACAAACGCTTTTATTCAAACGGCAAGGAAAAAATATACTGTGCTACACTGCCACCACATGGTCAATAAACAGCATTTTTGTTTATCTATTCATTCATTTATGTTTATTTTGAAATTTAGTTTATTATTTTTAAATTTAGTATTAATTTATCATCATTATTAGTGTTGTTGTTATCGTTGTTGTTGTTAATCATAATCATAACAACAACAACAATAATAATAATAATAATAATAATACATTGTTCTTATTATTATTGTTTAAAATGTGATTTCAGCATTTTTTGTGTGTGCTATTTTACGGTTTAAAGGAATAATATCTTAATTAAAACAACATTTATAAGGAAGAAAAACCATCTTACTTCAGCAGACAATCTTTGCAGCCAGAGTTTCTCTTCATCTGTGAACTCCATTGCAGAACTGAAACCAGTAAATTCCTCAGTTATAGCAATTAACTTAATTGGCTTTTTGAATGAGATAAAACATTTGACAATAAAGTGTAAAATGTAAAGGATCTTTTGAAGACTATCTGGTCCCAAAACCATAAAAACTATTGATTTTGATGTCTGCATCAGAAAATAAAACATCACACCATGTCAAAGTTCCATTTGTGTTAAAGGATAACACGAGCAAATCTTTGAAACATGGGTGTGCAAAAATGAAAGTGAAATTGAACAGTAGTATCTCATCTATCAACGCGGAAGTAAGCTATTTAAATTATGGATAGCCAGTTTTTTTTTTTTTTTTGCAATGAAAACCTTGAAAAATATAATCATAATAATAAAACAAATCTGATACCTATTTTTGTGTACTACATAACCCAGCTAATACATCCAGTATTAATTTTTGAAGTATATATTGCATTGTAAAAATATCTAGACTATTAGATATTTCGCTTATATTGGCTTTATATAGGTTATACATTATATGTATGTTGACGTTATGTCAACGTTATGTTGACGTGTCATAACTCCTAAATCACTAATGCCCAAGATATTAGTTTACTCTTTCCCAAAAAGCACAAACAAGATGATTTTGACTTACCTTTGCACTGCAATAATTTATTGAAGAAGAATAAACCCAAATCCCTATTCTGTCGTTATAAACATCGTCTCTTGTATCTTACAGCGTTTCTGTCCAGCAACAGAATTTTGTGAGTAAACACAAAGCGAAAATAAACATCCAGACAAAACAGCTGTAAAAACGATCTTTTTCGGAAAAGTCGATACAGTTCACCAGAGAAATAAAACTGCAATATGCTCAAAATAATTAAAAGAAAATGGAAATAAAATCCAACTCAAAGTCTGGTGCTTGTTCACTATCGCGTTTATTTGCTTTGACTTGCAAGTGCAGTCACGTGATTTCTTCTCAGTCAGCTGAAGAACCCAAGTGAAAGAGAAAGTAATACAAAGTTTCACTTAGCATAAACGACAGTGCATATCTAGTCTTCTCTACTTCTTTTCTTGTTCACGTTTTACAATGAAATATCGGAAACAATTCAAAAGTAAGGATTCATAGGTTATTTATACTATAGTTAACAATAAAAATCCAGAGTAGAATTTAACATTAATTCACTGTGAAATAAACTTATGTTCACAATTATTCAAAATAAACAAATGCTAAAATCTTTATCATATATCTATTTCTTATATATATATATATATATATATATATATATATATATATATATATATATATATATATATATATATAGTTGAAGTCAGAATTATTAGCCCCCCTTTGAATATTTTTTTCTTTTTTAAATATTTCCCAAATTATGTTTAACAGGGCAAGGAAATTTTCACAATATGTCTGATAATATTTTTTTTCTTCTGGAGAAAGTCTTATTCGTTTTATTTCGGCTGGAATAAAAGCAGTTTTTAATTTTTTAAACACCATTTTAAGGACAAAATTATATATATATATATATATATATATATATATATATATATATATATATATATATATATATATATATATATATATATATGTATGTATGCATGTATATATGGATTGGGATGATTCTGCAGTGGGAGTGCATCTCCATAAAATCTAATAAACAATCTATAAACTTTTTGAGGTCCCTGACACATTTTCGTCTATGTTTCTTTATCGTGGATTTGATGCTTCTGTAAGCAATTTGAGTCTGAGAAAAATAACACAGTAACTGAATGATAAAAATAAACATAATTCAATAAAATTAATAATTGTTAAAGTTACATATGGTACAATTTGTTATGCCTGAATGCTTTTAAGGTCATTATACAATCACAGGCATCAAAAACACATGAAAATGATGAATTATAATCCAGACTCAACATTGCGTATGCTCGCGATGTGACTATTGCGAATGATCACATTGCAATATCGATGCTGAAATGATATATTTTGCAGCCCTACATCGATCGATATTATAATTGCCAACCCAACGTTAGCAGCTGCACTGTTAGTTTCTAATTGTGAAGCTTTCTATGTATTTTAAGTAATCACAGCACAAGTGAGGCATAAAATTGGAAATATTTATTGTTTTATTTCTTTTAACACATCAGGATCACTTCCAGACATTACCGGCATTTTTTCCCTCATCCACATACATCGACAGAAAAACCTATGTGACAAATGAGCATTCCCAGAATATTTGATATTACAGTTGATTTGAAAGCAAAGTATTGTCAATCAGATCTACAGACTTTAGTACAACTGACTGATTCATTACACAGTATTGTCAGTGATTTAAAAAGGGAGCCCCTGAACCACACACTGATCCAGCTGAGAGGTTATGGATGATCTACTGTAAGCTGAATAGCAGCACCCTGTTGCCCAGTGGTGTCTTGAGTTTATGGCATGTGAAGTAAGAGTTGACGTGAGGTTTGTGGAGATCAGAATTCCTCCTCTGCGTTTCGGGTTCTGGAGGCTTTCAGCTGTTTGAGGCGCTCCATGCAGTCCATCAGACTCCTCTCTCCGTGCACCTTGTTGTCACGAGTTCTAACATTCACCGTGTCGCTGCTCTTCTCCTTCTCACCCACCACTGTCATTGAAAATTGTGAAAGGTAAGATCACAATTAATCCATGATCACTTTATACATTCGCTGCTGATATTTGTCATTTCAGAGCTGCAATTAAATGGATAGTTCGCACAAAAAAATTGTCATGTACTTACCCTTCACTTGTCACAAACATGTTTGAGTTTCTTTTTTTCTTTTGAACACAAAAGAAGTTCTTTTGAAAAGCGTTGGAAACTGGTAACCATTGACTTCCATAGTATTTGTTTTTCCTACTATGGAAATCAATGGCTAAAGTTTCTAACATTCTTCAAAATATCGTCTTTTGTGTTCAACAGAAAAAAGACTTCAATAATGACTGATACATGTTTGGAACCACTTAAGGATAATAGTGAGTAAATTTTCATTTTTTGGTGAACTATCCCTTTAAAAAAAATCAATTATAAATTGGAAATCAAATGGAAATTTCCGATGTCCAACAAAACTTGCATAACATCATAATAAAACGATCACAACAACATAATATTAGCATGTCAACAGGATGCTGGTGAATTACAAAGTTGTGCAAACATACCATATTCACGATGATCAGATGCTTTGTTAAATGCTGTTTTTTTACCACTTTAAATTTTCCTGTGCTCATTTCATCATTGTGATGAAGTTAAAGCAGTGTTTCCAGGAAGTTTGTTTTCAACAAACAGTGCACTGCAAAGGTACCTTCAACATCTTTTTACGTCCAGTCAAAAAATGATAAGAAATTAAATTTGCTGTGAGTGTGTGGAGTGCTTGCTTTTTTATGAAACAACAATACTTGTGGTCTTTCAAGAGTTCACACTTAGCTGATGATTGATTATAAAGCAAGTTTGGCATGCTGTCCCGGGAGAGAGCCCTGAGCTCAAAAGGTCCTTGAGCCCTGGGCTCCCTCCCGTTTGCAGGGCGAGAGGGGAGCTTTGAGCTCAGGTAGATCTCGAGAACTCCCCCCTTTATATAAGAGTTGATGACAGAAAATAATTGCTATGAAGAGATATGATGATGGATAAAGTTTGACTAGTGCTAAATTTAGATTGATCAATTAACTTGGAGTGCATATTTTTGGAATGTGGGAGGAAACCGGAGGACCCGGGGGAAACCCACGCGAGCACAGGAAGAACATGCTAACTTCGCACAGAAACGACAGCCAGTCTGTTAAAGGACTAGAACCGGTGGCGTTCTTGCTGTGAGGCAGCAATGCTAATCACTGGGCCACCGTGCCGCCCTATGAAAGGAAAAGAGGAGGAGTAGGGGTGGATGGGGGGATTCTTCAAATCAAAGATGACTGTAGTAAGAAACCCTGGCTCTTTATAGTGGGTTAAGAATCGTCTGATTGGTTGGTCATCCATGGTTAATGCATGACCAGCCGTGTCCAATCATAATCACGTGATCCTCTCGAAATTAGTTTATAAATAAACTTCACTTATTTTGTCAGTTATAAAATAGATATATGGGCAGATAGTTATAATATTTGCATAAATTGATGTTGGTAAACAGGAGCACACCAAGATTTTGAAACTGTCTAAACCAGGGGTGTCTTGGAGAGCCAACTGCAATCAGACACACCTTAAAACCCCTGTATACTCAAATACTATAGAATACACAAGACGTGTCACTTGTATAGTTTTGAATGGGAAAAAGCATAACAGCCAATATGGCGAATGAAGTCCCGCCTTCTAGTACAGAAGCCAATCATTGTTCACTATAGACTGATGATTCTCCAAGGGAGGGGCTCAACTTAGACGTAGTTTGACGTAGCAATTTCTGCAGATTTTGTGTAATTAAAACGTTTAGAAATTAAACTAAAGAGACAGCTGTTGTTTAATGTTATTGGTGATTCCTAATATGAAATTTAATAGTAAGCTTGGCATGAAATGTTGGAGAATTTGATGTTTCCCCATTCAAACAGAATGCCCGAGCATACTGCCCGAGAGGCGTTTCAAAGATGGCCGCTGAGTGAAAAGACTTGCCTTAAAGAGACTTTGGTATACTTCAAACAAATTGAAAAAATAACTGAAATGATGTAATGTAATTTTCGCCAAAACAAAAAAAAGAAACATTGAGTTTGATTCGACACTCCACCAAAGCAAAGTTTTTGGGGGTGTTCATATTGATCCTAAACAACTTTGAGCTACCATTGGGTCAGTGTCGTATTCTCACAGTTCATAGTTCGGCAGGAGGAACACATCCAGCACAACAACACCAATAGCAACATGAATACACTAGAGGGTTGTGAAGCAGCGCTGATACAGATGTATAGATTTTAAAAACACAAACCAGACGAGCACATGGGGGTTTTGTAAGGTTCGGAAACAGTATACCGTCTCTCAGCCTTTTCGAACTTCTTTTTATCCTCAAATGAAGATCGAAAAATACCTTTGCTTGAAAATTACCGGGGCCTTTAGACAGGTAATCAAGGTCTTACTAGGCTTGCCAGAAAAAATCCTGGCAGGTGTGTTGAGGCATGTTGGAGCTAAACTCTTCAGGACATCGGCCCTCCGGGACTGAGTTTGAGCAGCCCTGATCTAAAGGGTTTTCTAAAAAAAAAAGCTTATGTTGGATTACTCACCTAAAATGAAGTTGTACTGAGCTAACTGAGCATTCCTGATCTTCTTGTTCAGAGTACAGCCTGGGTCTAAGTCCACATCCGTCATCAAACCAACTTTGTGGAACTCCTGTTGTACCTGAGGGTGACAAAGGTTTCCTTTATTTTTATTAACAGTCTTGTAATTCATGTGGAATCAGAGCTGACAGACACCAATGTATTCTAAACTGTGAGCAGCATACATATTAATGTTTAATGTGTTTATTATAGAAGACCAACTGTATGAAATTATTAATGAGCAAATAAATTTACAAATTGATGACAGCACATTAAGACAGACAGACAGACAGACAGACAGACAGACATAGATGTCACTTAAACTAAAACTTGCATTTAAAAAAAACTCCAAACATTTCTCTAAATTATTCTAATAAAAAAAAATGAAACGAAAAACCAAACTTTCTATTAAATACATATCTGGTCTATTTTAATGGCTGTAACAGGATAAGCTGTTTAGGGGGAAAAAAAAGACGGGCTTCGGGTTAGACTCGGGCCAAAAATTTTGATAAGCTGTTAGACAAGGACAGGGCTACAGCCTGTGCGTCTCGGGCCAGGGCCAGGCTAGGGCTTAGATTTAAGGGCCGTGCAGGGCTCTAAACTAAATATTAAATCTTAAAATTTGTTTTTGAACTAAAAACACTTGTGAATGAACTAAAACACTGAATGTATATGCTAATTTACATTATGATCAACCTGTATTAATATATTTTAAAGATAAGGGATGAAGTGTATCAGTCAATAGTTTAATAAAATAAGTATCAGCCTCAAAAAAGTGCATCTTTAGTAGAGAGATGTGAATAAAGAGGAGTTAATACTATTTAATTAAAAATGAATTAAATTCATTTAATTAAAATGCATTAAGCAACAATGCACTTAACTGATCAAATGTGAAAGCATTGTAAAAAGGCTACAAAATATTTACATCTCAAGTAACCTTTTTCACTTGAATTTTCTATGCATTAAAGAATACAACATAGATTTAAACAACATTTCCACAAAAGTATCAATCATAACATCCGTTAACAACACTAACAATAACTAAAAATATTCCTTAAGCCAAATTATCAGAGCTAACAGCTACTAATGTCTGGTGAATAGTGAGCAGAACTTACTCTCTGGGCGTATTCATCACAGGTGGGTCCAATAGGAACCACCATCACCTGACGCGGGGACAGCCAGAGCGGCCTGTGGAAAATAAAATCAAGTGAATGTTTCATGCAAACATTTAGAGTAGTGTTATGAATATATAATCATGTGAGAGTCTCCCTTTATGTACCATTTCCCTCCATAGTTTTCTGTCAGGATGGCGATCATCCGTTCCACTGAGCCCAGGATGGCTCTGTGGATGATCACCGGTCTCTTCTTGTCATCACCATCATGACTGAAGAGAGATGAGGTTTAGAAGATCAACAACTTGCAGTGCAGTAATCAAATAGAACCACAAAATGTCACTGTTGTACAAGGAACTGTACCCTGGATGTTCCTTTAGGCACTCAAATTTATTTATTACACTCATTATTGTATACAGGCTGTAATGTTTCACTGAGTAAACACACCTTACAAATGTGAGATTGAAGCGAATGGGCAACTGGAAGTCCAGCTGAATGGTGGCACATTGGTGATACCTGCCGATGGCATCCTTTATCTGGATATCAATCTGTATTGCAGAAAAATACAAAATTGTGAGGATAGTTATTTATGTTACAAAGTGTTCAGGTTATGCTTTAGTCATTTGTTTGTACCTTTGGTCCATAGAAAGCCCCATCACCAGGATTCAGAATCCATTTCTCTCCGAAATCATTCAGACTGTTCTCCAGTTGCTAAAAACAATAAGGGCTTAATGAAGTGATGCTAAATATTCACAATTAATCATGCATATTATGCATAGGAGGTATTGAACACTAATAAAAACATTACTGCAAATTGATGATATGACCTGATGGTGGTAAAATTACAATATATTCAAATTAAGGTTTAAAACCTTGAGTTCATTAGATTTCTTCTGAAAAAAAGCATTATTTTTAATCAGAAATGCATTAAGTTTATCAAATGAAAATATTTCAATAAGAATTATAAAAGGTACAAAAAAATATTCTTTATAATTTTCCATTTATTAAAGAAAAAAAGTTTTTTAGAAGCAATCTTAGAACTTAGAAGTACACAAAAGAAGTTTACACAAAAATATTGATTAAGATCAATTTTATTTCTTGAGAATCTTCTTGGAATAAAAATTGTGACAGAAGTTATGACTTATAACTGTTATTTACTTTATTTTCGCAGCCTTGCTGAACTTAAGAAAATTCTGTAAAAAACAAACAAACATTACCTAAAAGAAAAAACAAATCTGCTATCAGCTCCAAAATTTTGAAAGAGTGGTTGAAAGAGTGATGCATTTTACCTTCTCAGCCTGATCCCACACTTCAGGTTCTCCTAGAAACTTCTCAGGCCTGGTGGACAGGTTGAGTTTGAATGTGAAGCCAAACACCTCATACACCGTACGCAGGAAATCCAGGCAACCTTTAATCTCAGACTCAATCTGACAGGAGTAAGAGGAGAACAAACAATAAACATTTAGATTAATAAATAAAAATAATAATAATGGATCAAAGAATAAAATAGGTTGTCATTTCAAGTGTCAAAACAATAGAAGTGCAATACTACTTTATTTACTTATTTTTTGATCATGATTTGCAGAAGACACTCACTAAAATGTCCAAAACATCTTGTCAGGAAAATTTAGAACAAATATAATTTAATGAGATATTAATTAATAAAAGTATTTTAACATTGAAAATTAAAATATTCATATATCATCCTATCTGTTGTGCTGATTGTTGACAAACCAAAGTTTAAACAAGTTATCTGAATAATAAAGTTGATACTTCCGTCGCATGCAACATCTTTCTATGTATATAAAATCCTATTTGTAAATTTATTCTTTTTATTTTTGCAAATGGGACAATTTATCTTTGACCCACATATTTAGAATTTCAGTGTTAACACTGAAACCAACAAGTGACAAAAAACATTGTGTATTCAACAGTAACACACCTGGTCCATAGAGCAGAAGATGTGAGCATCATCTTGTTGGAAGCGTCTGACTCTTGTCAGGCCAGTCAGCGCTCCAGACAACTCATTACGGTGCAAAACCCCAAAGTCAGCCAGGCGCAGGGGCAGTTCCCTCCAAGAGCGCGGCCGGTGGTCAAACATCAGACTGGAAAACAGCAAACAACTCTAGATGTAAAAATTATTTTCCTTACCAAACATAAATAATTCAGAAATACTGTCCTGCCTTTTATGATTAACAAACATTAGTATTTAATGTTAGTAAAGATTCGCTTCTTACGTTTGATGTCGCATCACAGTTTCTAGTTTCGAAAATTGCTTTCAAATGATACTAATGTGGTGGAATACTACTGAAAATAATGATTATAATATTATTACATGCATATTGTCAGATGGTCAGAGTGATTTATCTGTTATAAATCATTAAAGTATTGTTTCAGGAGATACCACAAGTCCAGAGACTGTCGTTACACTGTGGTTCTGTAAAAGATTCACTTTAATATGGGTTATGATTAGAACAGTGGTCAAAAATGGCTACTGAGATGTGTTTGTGTCTAAGGAAGAAAGGCATCAAGACATGTCACAATCCAAAATCTACTTCACATCCTGTCTCAGTAGATACCATAGTCTATGGCTGTTTCTGAAATCGCCTACTAGAGTATGTGGTACATTTGAATTAGAATTTACTATACGACTATTAAAAAAAGTATGTTCTATGTAGTATGAATGGGAGTAGTAAGAAAGGAATTCAGACTAACTAAATGCACCATTAGTCATTATCACATGACCAACCAGAGTCAGTTGCGTCGCTTCACTCCTATTCATGAATTCTCTTGCATGGCATTACGGGATAGCTTAGCATATATTGGATGCACACTTCGGAATCTTGCTGGAAGTAGGAGGTCATCTGGGTACTTCTTGCCTACTGTTTTTCAAATTCTATTATACTACTCGAATTACATCCTGTTTTTTATGTACTATATAGAAGATAAGCATGCAGTTTCACACACAGCCTATATGTGCACTTCACTGCCTTCAGTATACTATAACCCTGCGCATTTCATTTCTGACATTTGAACTAAAAATATAAATATAGACTCTCAAAGTGTCATTTTGTAAATGTATGTTTTTTAAAATTTATCGGCTGTTATTTTTTACTTTTTCTGCACAGAATTTTGTAACAAAAAGTCTGCAGGTTTATGCGGAATGATTTTGGGAGTATCACAACTAAAAACTTAATACATTAAATAAAAAACAATACCTTTTTAACTTTTATTTAATGTTTACAATGCAAATTCAATTAAATCTGCTTAGTTGGTAAATAAAGCAAGTCTATAATAGGCCTATAATAGATACACTAAAAGACAGAAAATATTACTTTACAAACTGTATTGTAAATAAATCATATGAACATTTTCATATTAGTCAATTTTATTGAAATTAATTTAAAAACTGAATCAATATAAATTTACGCACATTTACACAAGTAAATAAACAGACTCAATGATGGGCTAAAAATCTGTGGTTTTCCAAGCGCAGATTTTGTGTGGGCCTAGTTATAACCAAAGCTTTCTCATATCTGTTGTATGCGATTGAATCATTACGCTGTCTCAGAAGTCTGTTTAAAATCAGTTTTACAAGGTGCCTTTGTGCAGAAACACTGCCTCCAGAGTCACTGTCTGATTGGTCAACAAGTCAGCACCCTAAGCTTTTGAACGCAGCCTTAGTTTCTCAATTCAGGCTTGAATCTGGAAATACTAATAACATCCATTTAAATGCCATATGTCACAAATGAACAATTATAAAGATTATGTACCAGTGTCCAGGGCAGTTCATGGGCTTGAGGGCAAAGATCTCCTTCTCCACCTCAAAGGAGAACATGTTTTCGCTGTAGTGCTGCCAGTGTCCTGAGGTTTGCCACAGTTTACTGTTGTAGATGTTTGGTGTGACCACTTCTTGGAATCCTCTCTTCCTGTATTCACTCTAGATGACAAAAAATGTACCACAGTACAAGAAAACAGTCCGTGAAAATGCATAAATATTCAAGCAGTTGGCCCACAATAATTAATGGGGTCCTTAAAGTGGACCAACCTATCCATTACATGGTCTACTGAACCATGACATCCATAAAATGCAATTTAGCATATCCTAATAGACCTCCGCAAAACCCAGCTCCACATCGCACCCTTGTTTTCTTGCTATTGTAATTTTTTTTTAATGGATGATATTGGTGTAGTAGTAACAGCATGATCAATGAATTTAAAATGTAGAGGGAAACTCACCCTAATAAACTCGATCAGCGTATTATAGATGTATGCTCCTTTAGGGAGAAAGAAACAGCTACCCGGGCTCAGGTCGTGGAAGAAAAATAAATCTTGCTCCTGGAAAGACAAAAGCAGAGAACGAGAGAGAGTGAGAGTAGACATTAAAAGGTGAGAGAAATAATTATGCAGATCTGAAATGTATCTGAGGATACAGATGGATACAAAGGGAAAGAAAAAAAAAAGTTCAAATGAGCAAGAGAAAAAAAAAACAAACAACAACAGGACAAATGGCTGATTACGCTCTTGCTTTTGTTGTGACAAAGTGTTCCCTGTGCAGCCATCAGTGGGCCCATGAACAGATGGCACAGTAAGGAGACAGACATCTGCCTTTTTATGGGCTCGATCCCCGTTCTCTCCCCCTCAGCCCACCTATCAGACCTGTCTTCAGTCCCCGCAGCGAGACTCCCCACACGGTGCATCAAATAAGCCCGAGTCATTAGCACACTGAGGTGTCCACATGTCCTCCATTGTGAGCAGTTTTGTCCCCCAAATGTTCAGTGGAAAAAGCATTTTTGTATTCATTTGTCCACAGCTGACTTCTAATTACAATTATTTGCATACAGTGAAGGTGAGCATAGATTCAATGTAGTATTTTACAGTCTGAGTGGTCTGAATCTGTAAATTGCAAAATGCAAAAAAATAAATTAAATATAAAATGTATCTTTATTTATATTATTAACTATTAGTAAGATAAACTATTATAAAAACAACACAACTATTTTTAACCAGTTTTAAGCACTTTGTGCAAAATCTAAGCACTTTTAAAACACTAGACTAAAATTCAAACATTTTCAAGGATTTCCAGCACCCCGCAAACCCTGAATTGAACTTTCTAACAATTTATAAATCCTGATAATAAAGAAAACGAATCACTGATATATACAGGGCTCAGAATAATTGGGTACACCCCATTTTGAAAATGAATATTTTATCCATTTCTCAGTGAATATAGGCAATGTATTTTGGTGCGTTTAAACAAAATATAATTAACATTATTAAAATAATAATTAAGTCACTGAACATATTTAGAAATTGAAAGATAATACAACTAAATTCAAGCAAAAAATTACAACCTACAAAATTTCTACTAAATTTTTCCTTTTTTTGCTTCTCTTGATTTTTCCTCTTTTTTAAATTTGTATTCAATATTTTTCTATAACATATAAATGTGGGTGTACTAGTTTTTGGACCATTACCATAAGTTATTTTGTTAGACAAGCTCCAGATTTGGCTTCAGTACTGACTAATCTAATGTATATGCACAAATATAATATTATATAGCTTCCTATTAATATATGAATTTAAAAGGATAGATTTGTGAGGGCTGTACTCATATATGCTGAGCACGGTATTATTTTTCAAAATTCACAATGAATATTAACATTTAAAATATTATAAAATATAAAATATATAAAAATATCTTCCATATTAATAGTTTCACATTATTTAACCTGCAGAATGCCAGTTTAGCCAATTATAATTCAGCACTCCGGGTTGCCTTGTTGGAAAACAGCGTATTTCATTCATTCATTCAGAAAGGCTCTGAAAGCATGCGCCCGTGACCGAAATGGACAGTATCAGACGTCGAAATGAGACAGATTCAGTTCCACATGAGGTTATTAATTAGCAAATGATATAAATATTACGAACGTAAACATTAGGTGAGCAGGTTACATTGTAATCTCATGTCCTAACAACACGCAAACAACACGACAAAAATGTAAATACAGCCTTTCAGAAGCACAGAATAAGCACTCACTCACGAAACGGTAAGGTTTAGAATCCATTCAAACTCACATTGTTAGCATTTAGCACTGAATAAAACACACGAGGCTTACCTGAGGTGCACTGTCATAGGTTTCACATGTTGAGCTGTGAGAAATAGAAACCGTTTCTAATATCTCAATTCGAGGTGTTGGTTAGAACTAAAACTCCTTTTAATATGGAACATAATTCCTTCTATCGCGTGTCGTTGATTTTATTTAGAACACGGTTTAAATCACTCGCTCCTGTACTCAATCTCTGGCATCCCACGCGTGTGTTTATTTTGATCTAGGAGTGCAATACCCAGTTCAACCACTGGGTGTCAAACTTACATACTGCACCTTTAAAAACTCTTCCAACACCACACGTTTGAATGAGTTTATGAAAGACTTTTTTTTTTTTTTTAAGTATGTATGAGTCAGTAGTGTGTTCTATTAGTATATTTAATTCCTGTCACCCAAGTATTTAGATAAAGAAACATTTACATAATCCATAGGAGAGGATTATCGCTCACACAGCATTGTGCATATTTTGGGGGGCCAACGCGTGAATATATTTTTCTTATATATTAGTCCTGTGCTTCCACATGCGCATTTCATTAATATTTTTTACATTATATGCAAACAGCACCTACATCTGTTAATGGGAAAAATCTCTGACATATTTCAGATAAACTGGATATTGATCATGTACAGTAGTAAGTATGTCAATTTTCACATTTCTATATTTACCCGTCCTAGTTTCCGATGATCCCTGTTCTTGGCTTCTTCCTGGAATTTCTCCCATTCCTTCAGCATCTTGGGATCAGGGAAAGAGATGCCATAGATCCTCTGAAGGCTCTCCATGTCAGCTTTGCCCTCCCAGTATGTAGAGGAATTCTGGGATGAACATCATATATATCACTTTGGATTATACATCATGCTGTAAGCATCACTTGTCTGATGTACAGGTCAGGATAATAGAGGACTAAGGGGGGGTGGAGCTCTAATTGTGAATAAGTTGCACTTTAAAATGTTGGGTCACATTTTTCAATGAGGCTTCGTTAGTTTATGTATTTAATAGCATATGAACTAAGAATAAACAATACTTATACTGCATTTATTCTTCAAAGTTCACCATTTACTAATGCATACTTAAAATCCAAATCCATGCTTTATAACATTAGGTCATGAACTGTGAGTTGATGTCAACTAACAATGAATAACTTCATTTCCATTGACTAACATTAGCAAAAATGAATAAATACTAATATGAATGAATATTAATTGAATGATGAACAATAATTAATTTACAATTAATCATGTACACGTTTGCTCATGTTGGTAAAGACATTAACTAACATTCTTCTACTACAATCCTATTGTAAAGTGTTGCCAAATATTGCATGGATATTGTGAAAAATCAATAAAAAAATGTAATTGCATACCTTGTGGATCTTCATGGCCTTGATTTTTCCAGTATGTCTTACATGAGGCCCTCTGCACAGATCAATCAACGGTCCACACCTACAGCAGAAAATCATTTATTTAACAATGCATTTAATAAATAGAATTTAGTCATATTACAAGTTTCATTATAATGTAAAATGTTCTCTCTCTCTATATATATATTCACCAGCCACTTTATTAGGTACACCTGTCCAACTGCTCGTTAACGCAAATTTCTAATCAGCCAATCACATGGCAGCAACTCAATGCATTTAGGCATGTAGACATGGTCAAGACGATCTGCTGCAGTTCAAACTGAGCATCAGAATGGGGAAGAAAGGTGTTTTAAGTGACTTTGAACGTGGCATGGTTGTTTGGGCCAGATGAGCTGGTCTGAGCATTTCAGAAACTGCTGATTTACTGGGATTTTCACGCACAACCATCTCCATGGTTTACAGAGAATAGTCTGAAAAAGAGCATCTCTGAACGCACAACACATCCAATCTTGAGGCGGATGGGCTACGGCAGTAGAAAACCACACCAGGTGCCACTCCTGTCAGCTAAGAAGATTGGAAAAACGTTGCCTGATCTGATGAGTCTCGATTTCTGCTGCGGCATTCGGATGGTAGGGTCAGAATTTGGCATCAACAACATGAAAGCATGGATTCATCCTGCCTTGTATCAATGGTTCAGGCTGGTGGTGGTGGTCTAATGGTGTGGGGAATATTTTCTTGGCACACTTTGGGCCCATTAGTACCAATTAATCATTGGATCAACGCCACAGCCTACCTGAGTATTCTTGCTGACCATGTCAATCCCTTTATGACCACAGTGTACCCATCTTCTGATGACTATTTCCAGAAGGATAACACATCATGTCTTAAAGCGCGAATCATCTCAGACTGGTTTCTGAAATATGACAACGAGTTCACTGTACTCAAATGGCCTCCACAGTCACCAGATCTCAATCCAATAGAGCACCTTTGGGATGTGATGGAACGGGAGATTTGCATTATGGATGTGCAGCTGTCAAATCTGCAGCAACTGTGAGATGCTATCATGTCAATATGGACCAAAATCTTTGAGGAATATTTCCAGTACTTTATTGAATCTATGCCACGAAGGATTAAGGCAGTACTGAAAACAAAAGGGGGTCCAACCTGGTACTAGTAAGGTGTAGCTAATGAAGTGGCTGGTGAGTATATTTCTATTGTATTTTGAAATGTAATTTTTTTCTTGTGATGTTTAAAGTAAAAAAATGAATTGTTGAATTTTCAGCATTAATTTATTCAGTCTTCAGTGTTAATCTGCTGGTCAAGAAGCTTTATTAAGCATGTAAAAATGACAAGACTATTTTACCTCGACAATGTAAAAGTCTTAACTGACATTTAGATCTTCAGAACAGAAACTTAAAAGCATATAAATAATTTTTTTCAGAAGTACAAAACAGTAAATAAAATAAAGTAACAATAAAAATACATACAACAAAAGGCATACTTTAAGCTATTCAAAATCATACCTGTACACTGTAGTGGTTGGGGTGGTAACCTTTTCATTCAGGATCCTGCACTTGAACTTGTTGTACTAGAAGAGAGAAAGACGCAGATTTCACTGGTCTGAATTTCAAGGCACTCGGGTGTTAAGGATTTATTCATAGCATGAGCTTATATTCCTTTCTCAGAGAAGAGAAGCACCTACCTTGAACATCTCCAGCAGAGTCTCCTTCTTTACCTCCAGCCTCTCAAAGGTCTGCTTCTCTTTGATGATCTTCTTACACAGGTTCTCCAAACAGGGGAAATCATTACTCGATACTCCTCTGCGAACCAGCAGGTGAGGAACAGAGAGGATAAAGAAAGTAAAGTGCAAAGGTTTCATTAAAAAACATAAGCTCTTCGCTCTTCTTAAATAAAAAAAGTGCAAAGGAACACCAAACACCTCACAGATGCCACCAACTAAAAAAAACTTTTTCAAGCCGCGGTCATATTTTATGAGAAATGCAAAATATGTTCAGAAAGCTACCTGTTGTGGACCTGAGAGCGCCGCACTACCAAACAAGCAGTGAAATTACCAAAATGAATAACATTTGCATAAATTGCCTTTCAACAAGTAAATTACTGCATTTATTAGTTTCCTTCGGGTTTATTTAAAGCCTCTGCGCTGATGCCGGTCAGATTAAAGGTCAAGTAATTGTTAAAAAGGGATGAAAAATACATTAACAAAAAGAACAAATTGATTTATTTCTTGAAGACCTACGTGGCTGCAGATTAATTAATGACTTTCAAGCTCAGACTGACATTTCTAATCAGTGATTGGTAAATGGACACAGCAGTGACTTGCATTAGCTTTGATAACCGAAGTAATGAGAAGGATAATATAATTCGACACCTGCAATCAACTTTGTAATTCTATGATTCTACTAATTCTCAATCTAAATCATTCTCAAAAAAATAAATAAATATTAAAAAATAAACTGAAAATGTGTCTGACTTACTCATCATCAAGATACATATCATAGTAAAAGCCATTTTCGATGGGTGGTCCGTAACATAGGCAGCCCCCATAGACTCTCTCCATGGCCTCTCCCATTATGTGAGCACTTGAGTGCCAGTAAACCTAAAAAGAAAACATTATTTACTTAAATAAAATACAATTATGCACTACCATATAGAAGTATTATCTATATCTAGGGGACATTCTACTGGAAGTGTACATTTTCACTTATAAAAAATGTAACAGGGCCTGACATTTAAGCATGTCTTTCTCAAAATATCATACAAAAACAAGCATAAACTCATACAATTCAATGATAGAATGTAGGGCTGTGCAATTAATCGAAAATTCGGTTTTGATTTCGGCTTCTAACGATTATGAAAAAACATTAATCGAGATAAAACGATTATTGCATCATATACCGCCCCCTTTCCAGTTGTACACATTTGCCCTGCAAAGCTCAGTTCCACGTGAAAATGACTAAAAGCATGTACTGTAATGTACCTTTTGCAGCACGGGATGCACATCATCTATATGTCTACATAAGCGCAACTCATTTGATTGAAAATGATAAACTTACTGCTTGTGCCTCTTCATCATCAAATTTGAGAAAAACCAGACTGCAGTCTTCCTCTAGGGGCCTGTCCAGATCCCATACCCCATTGTTTACTTTGGAGATCACAGTATTATCAGCAAGGCCTTGACTGTTCAATAAAAGCACATTATAAGTCAAGTCAAGTACACTTTTATTGTCATTCCTAATAGAATTTTACAGAAATTGAGAGTCTCACGAAAACATGGTGTTACATACTAATTTAAAAAGATAAACATACAATGACAGAACAAGCCTAAAACTTGAAAAAAAGAAAAAAAAGAAACATACACATATGAAAAAATATGTAACTGTACATGTACTGAGTAAATAGCTAAACATGAGATATACATAGATAATATACATGAGATTTGTGCAAAGTAAATTTAGTCCAACATAATTTGTAGTGCATTGCCCAAGTAAGCGATGCATATGTGTGTTTAGTCTATGTACCAGTGAGTGTTTAAAAAGAAATAAGTGTGTAGTGCATTTGCAGCAAAAAGAGTGTGTAACTGCGGGTTGTTTTTAAAGCCCACTTACCTGTATCACACTAATATATAAAATACAAGTTTCTAATATACCACTGCATAATATGAAATGTGTGATATGTCACACCAAACCGGTAGTCCGAATACAAATTCAGGCCACGGAGTCAATAATGTTATGCCAATACATTCAAACAGACAGAGCAATATTTTCATTGTACTAAGAAGCTTTGTCGTTTACAAAAAATAAAAAATAAATAAAAAACTATGACAGTTTTAATCTTTGTTGGTAACACTTCACAATATGGTTCCATTACATAATGTTAGTTAATGTATATTATAACAATACATTTATTACAGTATGTATTCATCCTCGTTGACCTCAGAAAATAAAGTTGCTCATGGTTAGTTCTTGCTAACTCACAGTGCATTAACTAATGTAAATAAAGCATAGCTTTGGATTTTAAAAATGCATTAGTAAATGCTGAAGTATGATTAATAAATGCTAAACAAATATTGCTCATTATTAGTTCATGTTAGTAAATAAATTAACAATGTAACATTTAGTCATTTTTTACAATTACTAGCTTCAATTTAAATTAATTAACTTTCAACTCCTAAAGATAGGTGACCAAACTCTTATTTTAATGGGTACAACACTTCAATAAAATGATTTTGTTTAAATGCACCAAAAGTTATTAGCTATATTCACATTTTCAAAAGGGGTTTTCTCATTGAACCCTTTTCACAAGACTGTTATAATGTGTTTAATGGTCATCAGCATCTAAAATCCTTGAAAGTTTTAATAATTAAAAAAATATATGTCATGTACATTTATATGTACAGGTATGTATAAAAAAAAATTACTGCTTGAGCAAGCCGTTTGAAATGCAGTGTCTATGGGGCAGGACAGTGAATTTGAAGTTATTCTCTCTTCTGGCTGCCGTTATCAATCTCACACTATTTGTTTCCTTTTTCTGAAAGTCTTGATAACACCATTGTGGAGCTTTCCTTTTATTATTTCAGTAAATAATACCCTCTCTTTTGCTGAATATCAGTTTTAATAATCAATAATGGCCATTATAAAAGTATAACGTACAATAAGTTTATACAATATAGGAAATAAAGGTAAGCAATCAGTCAAATGTGCAGAATCAGTGTACGCGGTTACATTAATTAATATACAGATATAACCTAACTTATCTTGGCACCCAGCCAAAACAAATTACCTGAAACCAAGTAATCGATTCAAAAGACCAAAGTCGAGGAATATGTCGTTAGATAAGACAAAAAGATGAATTAAATATCACGTTTAACAAATATAAGGAGATTGGATCCAGCGGGAGATCCTTGATGAACATTCCGACGTGCACAGCTCCCATATGGGTAAATGTGCTCAAAGCACACTACAGTGCATGCCAAAGTGTGTGTGTGGTCATGTGATGTGCGTTTACAGCGATGTAGTGTGGACGGAGAGTTGTTCAGAAATGCTTCAGAAACGCCAGTGTAAATTGTTTTCATTCTAAAACAGTTTTAAAACTAAAACGTATTATTGTAAGCGGGGCCTGAGAAACCCAGAAATGTGAAAAGGGTCCTTTATGCTGAGCACTTTAGATATATACACACACATATTGAATGACCTCTAAAAAGCTGCATATCTAAAAAGAAATCCACTGATTATTTTTATGAAATATACTAAGATGTTGCAGTGTAATTTTACACAGCCCACAAATTTTGAACATGGCAAGTCTGTTTTTAAGTTATTATTTATTATGTTGTTTTTATTCAAGTTTAAAAACAAAAAAGTCTGCACACAAAATATCTCATGCTGTTCAGTTTAGCCACTAACCTGATCCCACAGGCAACCTGGTAAGGTGTGGTCTTCCAGGACTCTCCATCTACGACTTTTCCATCAGGCAGTGTGATCTTGATGGGCTTGCTTTCTTTTGCTGCTTTCTCAGCCAGAAGGGCATCATGCTCTTCCTTCAGCTTGTTGTAAATGGACAGGCGCTCATCAATGTACTGTGGTGGAGGACTCAGCTATAGAGAAAAAAAAAGTTACAAAAATAATTACCTTGTTATGCAAACTCTGTCCATTCCTTAAAGAGAATGTTTCATATATAATAAACCATTTCAGCACTTAAAGTCCTCATGAACCAGCGAACTGTGATCATTATTTTTTTTCATATTGTGACGCAGTCGGAATAAAAATGGAATATTAAATGAGAAAACAGTGGGTGTGGCTTGTTTGCTCTACTGGGAGCTGATTGGATGTAGTAAAGTAGGCATTTCATTCAGAAGGATCGGCAAAGGGGTTTTAGAAGAGTAATTACAACCTAACAGACTCTTCCTCCTCACCATTTCTGCTTGTTGTCAAAACTGACAGTTGAATCAGCGTGGTTAAGTATGTTCAGTGGTGTAAAGTAACAAATTACAAATACTGAAATTACTGTAATTGAGTAGTTTTTCTCATGTATTGTAATTTAATCAGTAGTTTTAAAAATGTGTACTTTTACTTTCCCTTTAGTACATTTTTTGTGCAGTATTAGTACTTTTACTCCACTACTTTCCTTTAACCTGCAGTCACTACTTTATTTTTTCCTGTCTATGGGGATTAGAAAAACCAGAAAATCAAATCGCACATAGAGAGTAAATCGCATCATACTGAACTACCTTAAGACATGCAGCAAACTGTTTGAAAGCATTAAAAGTGTCAAAGAAGATACTTTACATGCAATGACCCATTTTTTTGTACTACTCTTGAGTGCTTTTGAAATGTCTAATTTTACTCATATTTTGAGTAATATTTACAACAAATACTTTTACTGTACTTAACTACATTTTTGGGCGAGTAATGGTACTTTTACTCAAGTATGATTTTTCAGTACACTTTCCACCACTGAGTATGTTAGCCATGCCCATTACCTCAAAATAATAATACCTGAAAACAAACAGACTTTTTCAGATTCCAATTAAACATTAGAAGGCCAAACTTTTTTTTTATTTTTTTTATGACATGCAGATGAATTGTTCACCAAAAAACTGGCAATGTGAGCTAACAAAATCATATGGTTAGTTTTGATTTATTGGGGACTTTAATGTTCCAGAAATTGTGTTTAAAATTTTGAGCCCATCCCTTTTCGTACTTATATAATGTGTGGAATACTAGACACTAGGGTTGCATGGTTTACCGGTACTATGGATAGAGGTAAAGTTGGTTTTGCCATTTCTAAATAGGGAAATCATATTAACAGCCAATGATTATCAACGTACAACATTGTTCACAGTCAATTAGATAGAGTTAATTTTGTTTTGAGGTCATACTTGCATGCTAATTCCGATCGAATATTCAAAGTAATATGGTAAACAATACAGAGACTTCTAAATGAACGAATATAAAATGAATATAAAACCAACTTTACCTCTATTAGTATCGTGATACTATGGCACCAAAATACTGCCGGTGCCACTGTAGTTTGTAAACAGTAGTATCATCATTTAACGGTCTATCTACAATAGATAATGTTGCATGTGGAAAAGTCACTAAAATGCACACACGTTTGTGCAACAATAGACCATTTTATTTTAGTAGTCTGTGGAGCCCTTTAAGGTTGCACGTTTTCTGATGTTTGTTGACATGTCAAACACACACCTGAATTGGTTCGTTTCTGTTTCTGTCAATATGATTTAGTAGCTACAACAACCTCAACAATCTCCTAAAAGAATGACTCACAAAGTGAAATTTTTAATTACGTTGGATTGTTACCTGATAAGACTGAAAAAAAAAATACAATAGATAAAAACCCCAAAATAGCAACAGGAAACATTGAAACAATTTATGACCACTTCATATAGCCTGATTTTGCTGGAAAATGCTCTTTTTGTAACAAATTTTGTTTGGTATAATTTGTATCTTTATTTTAATTTTACGTATTTTATGATGGCCAGTTATCTACAAAATAAACAAAAAGAATAAACACATTTTAGGTGAAGTGATGTGCAAATAATACTTTTTTTCAATAATATGGGACCTATGAATTAATTTCAAGTAGGTCTATTATAATATAAAATATAGTACTTCTGACAATTTTCTTTATAATTTGATTTATGAATTACAGTATCACAATACTATTTGGTATTGTGATACTTCAGCTAGTTTAGTATCGTAAGATGAATTAATGGTATCGACAACCCTACTAGTCACAAATATATTTATTAGAAATTTATCTTTCAAGTTTATTAGAATATTTATGTTAGTGTTGCTACTCTACAATAACAATGTCGATAGAGGTAAAGTTGGTTTTATATTCACCCATTCGTTCATTTAGAAGTCTCTGTATTGTTTACCATGTTACTTTGAATATTCGATCGGAATTAGCATGCAAGTATGACTTCAAAACAAAATTAACTATCTAATTGACTGTGAACAATGTTGTACTTTGATAATCATTGGCTGTTAATATGATTTCCCTATTTAGAAATTGCAAATAATACTTTTCTGAAATTCTATTATTAAGGAGAATGTCTGAATATCCGAATATAAAACCAACTTTACTTCTATACAATGTCGTGCGTGTTTCCATTGTTCAGTGTGTGTAAAATGAATATTTTTATCCATTTCTCACGGACCTCAGTCTTTCCACCTGCATCTCCAGCAGCATTCTTGTTTTTCTTCTTTCCTCCATCTTTGCTATTCTGAAAGAAAGGGTGTGACGTTGGCTGTTACTGTTACCTGTCACTCAGCTGTTCATGTCAACAAAGAAAAAAGCTCAAACGTGTCACTCCACCTAATGGGACACAGAAACAATGCCTAACTGCAGATCTATAAATAGCAAGAGCATATTGAAATAAACTATATTGTACAGCACACAAACAGATAACATGAGATGACATTTATAAGAAAGCAAAACTATACAAATAAGTGATGTTTTGACAGCAACATGCTTTGCGTCAGATATGAGACTAACATTAGCCAGTCTGCTAACTGCATGTGCACTGGTTAGTTACCTTCTTTTCGTCCATTTTCAGTTCCTTCAATTGTTCAGTCACACTCTCATCCGCCATAACTACACGAAAAATCACAAACACGAACGAGCAACACGATCCAACAACTTACAGTTTAGTACAGTCCTTATTCGCCGGCACACACACGTTTACCGGATGCTACAGGGAAGCCTGATGCAACGATATGATGCAACTTGGGTGTTGTCCGTGATTGGCGACTCGCATTGATTGACGTGAGTATAAACCAATCATCAAGCAGAACATGTCAGTTGTGGCGCGGAAAGATGATGCAACGTGATGTAAGAGGTAAGGAAGGCGCTCTACTGTATATACGTGCAGTTTTGCATACGCGCAATTAAATTTAATGCAATATGCTGTTTTAATTAGACTGATACAAACAGCTTCGGCCTTGCCTACCGCCTTTTTTATTCCTAACTTTAAATGAAGGCGTTTGATTTGCGATGCGAGCTATGTGATCTGGCGGCACCTAGTGGTTATAAACGAGAAGGGCGAGATTTTAATAACGTAATACAGTGTTTAAATAGCAGCTCCTTTGAGACTAATTATACCAAAGGAATTTGTTTGCATTGAGTATTTATAGCAAATCTGCTGGGTACTACTCTAATGGGGTGTACTACTAAGCTAGTGTATTATTCTATAGGCGAGGGACGTCATCTTAAGTGTTTATTTTTATCAAATGAGGATCAAAATGCATTTCTGGATTATTATTATTATTATTATAAGTAGGTCCAAATGAACATGTGAAATATACCATTTTCTGATTATGTTTAAGGCATCAAGACAGGCTACTTATTCACATGCTCTTCGGAGCTCTGGTGTTAGTGTTATCACTGTGTAATAGCAGAGCATGTAAATTTTCTTCATAGCCTACCCCATTGAGGAGGATTTACATATTCATTTAGAAAGCTAATTGTTAAGCAAGCCCAAACAAAGCCTATGAACTCAAGGGTGTTTTGGACTTTGAATGCCAGTGTAAATAAGCCCCATGGACTGAAACAAAATTGCAGTAGGACCCCTGGCGCAATAGCTGGGAATCGTGGAACCGTGTCATCCAGGGTCTTCGCTTGCTTGAATGCACATTTTTTTTTAGCTCTCAAAATTTTATGCTCCTTAATTTTTAAACCCTGTTTCTAAGGACATTTGTCAAATCCACCTACTCTCATGCATTTTTGAAGCATGAACCAAGATAACATAAAAGACAGCACAGAAGACTGGTCAGGCTCTCAAGCTTATTGCTTTCAGTACATTTTACAGGGGCTTCTTTTGTTTGGAGTCAAGGAAAAACACAAACAACCAAAAAAAACTTTTGATACTCAGCATTGCCCAATGAACTGCATATAACTGTGAGATGAAAGTCGGGTGAGGTTTCATCCATTACACCTAAGTAGATGATCAGTGTCAGGCAGACTTGAGGGTCTCTGGTTATTTCATGGTCCAGAAAGGGCTTTTTAAGGTTATTGCACTGTCCTCAGTTCACTTAAAAGAAATGAAAACACCCTTCAGTACAAATATAGGGTATATGCAGAGCATGTTTCTTCCCATACTGATAAACTTCCAGTGAACGGTTAATGTGACTTTTTTCCATTTTGAGGCTCCTTTTTACAGCCTCCATGTTGTAATATAATTAAAATATAGTCCGTTAAATAGACTTTGGGGGCAACCCAGTGGCGCAGTAGGTAGTGCTGTTGCCTCACAGCAAGAACGTCGCTGGGTCGCAGGTTCGAACCTCGGCTGGGCTGGGTCAGTTGGCGTTTCTGTGTGGAGTTTGCATGTTCTCCCTGGGTTCGCGTGGGTTTCCTCCGGGTGCTCCGGTTTCCCCCACAGTCCAAAGACATGCAGTATAGGTGAATTGGGTAAGCTAAATTGTCCATAGTGTATGAGTGTGAATGTGTGTGTGGAAGTTCCCAGACATGGGTTGCGGCTGGAAGGGCATCCGCTGCGTAAAATCGTGCTGGATAAGTTGGCGGTTCATTCCGCTGTGGCGACCCCGCAAGGGACAAAGCCGACAAGAAAATGAATGAATGAATGAAATAGACTTTGGCATTCATTTAGTTGCTCAAGCGTAAAACGAGATGAAAATCAGAATTAGCAGGCTAGCGCAGAAACTCCATTTAATATACTGGGGTAAAATAAATGTTCATATTTTAAAGACATGGTGGGAAAAAATGTAATTTAATGCAGTGCTTCTTGTACACTCTGAGACCCACTTTAAATCAGATATCAGTCAGGCAGTGGAGATCGTCAACTTTTAAAGAAAACAGACCTTAAACGCACCGATTTTGTAACCGCATGCAGTTCACCGGAAGCGCTTGACCCAGGTAACTGACAAATTAAAAGTCCTTCCGCATATACCCTATTCAGTGTCAACATTTTGGTTGCTAATGTAACAAGACAAAGGCAAACTGTTGGAAATATATTGGAAAGTAAAAAAGATGGAATTGTAGAAGTTGTAGGTGATATTCTAATAATGCGTTATACAAAACAATTCTATATTGTTAGATTTTGCTGTATTTGGCTTAAACGTTCTTGAGTGGTTCCCTCAAGACTCCTATACTGGGTTTTTATTATGAGAGTTTTCAGTTAACGAGTGAAAAAAGATCTGTGGTAGTCATAACTTGGCAGAACCTTTTTTTTATAACATAAACTACAGAGACTCACTCTACAAACATTCCTACTGTATCTGCTTTGAAACATTTGTTTTATAAAATGCTTATAGCAGCTTTCAAATGTGTGTTTTCAGGATGGATGTGGCTAATTTACATTGAAAAACCCTTGGGCGACACGGCGATACAGTGGGTAGCGCTGTTGCCTCACAGCAAGAAGATCTCTGGTTTGAGTCCTGGATAGGTCAGTTGGCATTTCTGTGTTGGAGTTTGCATGTTCTCCCTGTGTTTCTTATGGGTTTCCTCCGGGTGAATTGGGTAACCTAAATTGGCCTTAGTGTATGTGTGTGAATATAACACATGCTGGATAAGTTGCCGGTTCATTCTACTGTGGTGACCCCTGATTACTAAAGGGACTAAGCCGAAAAAAATGAATGAATGAATGAATGAATGAATGAATGAAAAGCACTTTTGTAAATTCCCATAATAATGTATTGAGGGAACCGACTGTTAATGATTCATCTGGACTTTAATATCATCCTCTATTTTTATGATGCTGCATTGGTCTACTTTCATTAAGCAACATTTCAAAGTACTTATATATTTTTTCTTTACGCAAGTCACATGTTAGGAAAGCTGTGCTCTCATTAGTCAGTTTCTGTGTCATTTCAAAGAGCTCCTGTTATGCATTATAGAAGGTCATATTTTGGTTTTGGGGGTCTCCAACAACAGGCTGATATGCATGCAAGGTCAAAAAACACTTTAATTGTCTTATAATATGCATTTATTTTTACCTAATTATCCCAACGACTCCCATATGATTCATTCAGCGACTAATTTGTTCCCAAATCCCTCCTTAGCGCGATGCTAATCTGCGCTGATTGGTCCGATGACCCAGTCTGTTTTGATTGGTCAACTAGGTTCATTGCAAGACAGAAAGAAAGTCCCACCACTGTTATGAATTAGCAGAGTATGTGAGAGCCCAATGCAGGAATGCAATAAAGCAGTGCGATTAAACACCAGCATATTACTCTACTCTTAACCCTAACCCCAAGTAATAACGACACACATTCAGTATTAATCCACACAATGACAGTTGAACTATTTTGAAAATTGACCATGCCGTACATGTTTATGAACAGCTGATGGTGGCCATAGCAAAGGCAAACGGCAGAGGATCGTGAGCACAAAATACATTTAAATAAAGGAAGAAGAACGCCTCGCGTTTTCAATACCGGTTTGGACGCAATACCCAAATAGCCCCATAAAGATTTAACCTGAGAGATACATTACAAGCACTGATCTATAATAGATATGTGCGGAGCAAATACAAGTTACAACACACAATTAAATGCACATTTTGCAAACTACAGAAAATGAGGCAACAATTTTAATCACACTTACATCTGGAGGAAGAAGAATCTGGTCCATATGAACTGTAACAGTTACTGGCAAAGTTCCTGTCAAAGTCTGACAAAGTCCCATGTATAATAATCTGTGCTGCTCCTTCCTTTAATAGCAAATGGCCGACGAGTCCCGCGTTACAGCGTAGGTTATTGTATCAAAAATCAGAAAAAGGACAGGAACAAACACAGCACTGGGTTGGCTATACTGTGGGATTGTTGTGAAAATGAACTTTAACCCTTTATTCGCCACAGCCGAATCTCCATCTATCAGTCATTGTCGTCTTCGTGTCATGATCAGTCCCGTGATCCCCCCTGCTCTGCTAGTGTCTGAAGGGAAAGGAGTGTTTACGTTTTACCGTTACTGGCACTTCATATTTTGTGATGTACCGTATCGACTTCGATGCGTTCAGGCAAAAGATCCGAACCCAAAATGATTCATTTATTCCACTATGAGTCAACTGTTTTGTTAAAGAATCAATAGTTTTAAACACGGTGCACTTTCAGATTTAAACCTCAGCTGGATGTTTTCATTCACTTAGTGCTGTGTTACACTCTGCATGGAAGGTCATTTTCAAAAACCCATAATGGGGGCTCTTTAAGACCAATTTACAAGATTCTTTTTCATTGTGGCTTCATATAGCTGCCATGATGTCCATTTAATGGCTTTGTCATTTCAGATAAATTGTGAACATTTAATTTTATATATAAGAGTTGTTTTTTTTAACCAGACCATGACCACCTTGTTCTGGTGAATTGTGGCTTCACATATGCCTAAACTGGAGAAATGCACCAGATTGTGACGCAAATGCTCCAAATATGTCAGGTTGAAAGTACCTATAAAAAACCCTTAAAGGTCAAGGACTTTTCTTTCGTACACTTTGAAGCCAAAGACAGACACACTTTTGAATATTGCCTGGATTATCCTCTTGTTTGTTTAATTCCACCAGTTTTCCATTCATAAACAGGCCGAGTGGAACAGGTGACTCAAATGAATTTCGGATGGGGACAAAGGGCCTGTATCTACGCTTTAAAACCGCTTCTCTCAAAGGATAGGCCACTAGCTTATGCAAATCCACCCTGTGCATGTCAGTAATTTATTCCATGGAAGTCACACAGGCTTCAAAACATCCACTGGCCTTCGAGGAAATGCTTCTGAGACATACGGAAGAAAGAAAAAAAAAAGAAATTGCATGCAGGATTATTTCCTGTGATGTGATGTCCTTATGGTAATTGCACAGCCGCTTGGCTTGTAGGTGTTTAAATTGATTGTTACGGTTTGAGTCTTTAATGGTAATACATTCTTGTACGGTTGTGCAGGGAGTTTGTATGACTGCCATTTCTCGTTCAACCTCAAGGTAACTTAAAATGACAACTTCTGAATATTATCTCAAAGGAAAGTATCATAACAAGTTTAGAGACAGTTTCTTTATCACAAAAAGGAACTTGCTGCCCTACTGGGAATACATTGTAAATATCAAAGTAATGTTTCGTGCCATCACATTATCCATCAAAGACTGACCTCCCCTAAACTCGCTCTGATAATCAACAAAGGAGAAGTGAGTCCTGTTACGGGATTAAGAGTTAAACCCAAAGTCCTTGTACGATGGACAAAGACCAGGACAGATACGATTGAAGAAAAAATTACTGAAGAAAATAATTTGCAGTTTCATCAGCAGAAGCCAACTTCAACACTTGCACAGAGTCTGGCTGCTCTGCTACAATCTCAACAAAGATTATACTCTAACACAATAGTTCCCAAAGTGGAGATTAGGATCCCCTGGGGTGTCACACAAAAATGAGAGTGGTTGTTTGGTTATTTCCAAAAATCAAATAAATTATAATAAACTATTATAATTGCCATATTTTATCCATAACTGAGAATAAATATATAAGTTGTTGCAACAACATGCAAATAAAAAGGCGTAATCCTTCCACTGGACTGTGGCCCCTGGAGTGAATCAATTTTATGGCACCATGTTAAACCAAGGACAGACTTGTTGTGCCCACCCATCTCATTAGGTGATGATAATGTTAAAATTAAACAAAATAATAAATTACAATTAAAAAGGATCTGGGTAATAGACTGATGCATTTGTGTGTTGACAATAAGCTCATAATTATATAAGACTATTGGTGTGTTGGGACTGTTGTGTTGTGTGTAACATTTGTATATATTTATACAGCTATCTTTCTGCAGCTTTCATTTGGTCGCACACTGATGCTAAGCAGGGCTGTGCCCGGTTAGTACCTGGTTGGGGGACCAGGTGGAAAAACTGGCAGTGGTGTTGATGAGACCAGCAGAGGGTGCTCAACATGTGGTCTGTGTGGGTCCTAGTACTTCATTATAGTGAAGGGGACCCTATACTATCTTTTTATACTGTTGAAATGTATATACTGTTGACTTTTTTTTTCCAACACATTTCTAAACCTATTAATTTTAATAACTAATTTCTATAATAACAGATTTATTTTATCGTTTATCGACAGTACATAATATTTTACTAGATATTTTACAAGATATTCAGCTTAAAGTGCAATTTAAAGGCTTAACTAGTTATTTAGGTT
The DNA here is from genome assembly GCA_903798195.1 of Danio kyathit. Lineage (NCBI taxonomy): Eukaryota > Metazoa > Chordata > Actinopteri > Cypriniformes > Danionidae > Danio > Danio kyathit. The sequence goes on along the minus strand of LR812523.1, from coordinate 50,611,417 downwards.
AACTAGGAAAGTTAGGGTAATTGGGAAAATCATTGTATAATGATTGTTTGTTTTATAAACAATTGAAAAAAAAAATAGCTTTTGGGGGCTAAAAATATTGACCTTATAATGTTTTTTAAAAAGGTAAAAACTGCTTTTATTCTAGCCAAAATAAAACAAATAAGACTTTCTCCAGAAGAAGAAAAAAGTATAGAAAATACTGTGGGGGATGGGGGGGGGGGGGAGTCATGGGCTGAAAAGTTTAAAAGTTTCAATCTCTAAACATAGACAATCTCCACATCTGTAATTAAAATTCAGAGTAAAATTTCCAAAAAAAATGCAGAAGCAATCTAAGGTCAGAAATAACACCTGTATTTCTGCGGTCAGTATAACCCAAGAGGTGATATTATGCCAGTCTTCTACTGTCCTCCAATGAAAGACACAGACACAGAAATGTAAATTTATTCATTCTGGTATTACTATATTACTAGTACTACTATACATTATTTAATTATGGCTGTGTAAATAAATAACATACAGTTTACAAAAATATTGAAAATGCTTAATTTTCATTACATTTTAAGTTCCAGACACTTTGTTAAAATAAAACAAGAATCATAAACAACGAAGAAACAGAACAAAGTACAGACAAACTGTGCAAGCAGAAAAAAAGTTGATGGAGCAGAATATGGAGTTCTGTGTGCTGTAGACACTGTTCAACAGCTGCAGCAGGCTTCACTTAGTGTCCACAATGTAAAATGTGTTTAAACCACATTCAAACACTTCTAAAAGATGGTCATGTTTTGATGTCACTCTTCCCATGATAACGGAGATTTTGTACTTTGGGATTTTATTCCAAAACTCCAGGACATGATGGATTTGCATCTGCTGCTCATACTCCTCCACATACTAAATAATGTTTGCTCCAACCTTAAAACAGAAATTAAAAATTGTAAATTTGCAAATGTATGCAGGACCAAATAACAACAAAAATAAGTAACTTTGTAAAGTAGTAAATTACTATATTCAGTTATTCCCCTAAAAAAGTAACTAAGTGCATTACTTAGTTACCTTTTTTGAAAAGTAATGTGTTATATTACTTTTGAGTTAGTTTTGCTTTACTTTTCCTTACGTGACTGAAATTTGATCTCTTTCAGAACGTGCAGGTGTTTTTTTTCATCTTTTACATAGAGAAGCTCTGCATTTAACAACCGCCTATATAACCTACACCTTAATTTTCCTTTAAAAATGTAGGATAAAATTATATTCTGAACCTAGAGTTATACATGCTGTATATACAGATTAATAAGGCAAAAACAGATTTTAAACCTTTAAAATATTAAATAACAAACTGAACGGTAACATGATAAAAAAATCTTAAAATCAAAGTAAATCTTTGAGTTTTATACATTGAATAAATTGATTTACGTGGCCTTAACAAATGTGCAAATCGTTTCCCAAAAGAGAAAAAAATTGTGCTATATTACAAAACGTAGTTGCTTCTACAGTAGACAGTGGCAGCATCTCAAACGATAAAAGCAATAACCTTTTTTTTTAGTTTAGTTGAATTAATTGTTTTACCTGGAGAACGTGAACTGATGTCAATCATTTGTTGTTTAGCTGGAGGTGGGGTGCGGGTAGTGCTTTGCATCAGGTCTTGTTTTGTTTATTATAATTTTAGTTTTGTTTTTTTTTTTTTGTTTTTTTTTGGGGGGGGGGGGTCGATGACGTGTTTCTTGCAGTTGTCAAGAGTTTTACATACACATAATCTACACTTAACAATCTTAACAATCAAAATCTTTTCTTCGATGAGTTCAAAATAACAAGAATCCATTGCTAAAATGTGAGTCTCTGGCCTGCCATTCTGACTGTCTGTAGTGATGATGGGCGATTTATGAATGAATTGTTTGTTTTAACCTGATCTTCTAAGTGAATCGGTCTAACCAGTTTATTAAATTTAACGCAGTTGTCTTGAAACGGTTTGCGTCTTCAGTACTTACATACCGGATACCCCCTCTGACTTGAAATAAACCAATATCCTGAGTTGTTCAGTTACTAGAACAGTACACTGACTCATCTGCTGTAAAAAAGGAGACCTGGTGATGATGATGATGATGAGTGCGATTAAAAACTGTCTGTTTCCTCGCAGCACGCTCTCTCATTGAGTGTGTGACTCAACCTGACTAGGTCGTTTTTATTCCGCAATATATATTTTTAAAGTCAATTAAGCAAGGCAAAAAGTAACTCGCATTACAATTTTTTTTTAAAGTAACTCAAATAATATTACTTATTTTTAAAAGCAATGCATTATATTACTCTCTTTGGAAAAGTAATATTATTACATAATGTGCGTTACTTATAACACGTTACCCCTAACACTGGTCTGTACAACACGTGCAAACACTACGAGGGCAGGATCTCACCGAGTACAATGACATTACAAAATTACAAAAATTACAACAGAATTAACTTCGATTCTAACATTCAGTAATAACAACGTTGCAAGGTCACCCATCAGCAGTCCACATGAGAGAGTTCCCAATGACCTGGTAACCCTGAGGAAACAACAAACTGTGCATACTGAAAGAGCAATGACACAAATATTATTCCAGTTTTACTCTGAAGAAGGATGACCCTAAGGTCATAATATAATCTATGCACTTAATGAAATTGTATTAATAATTCAATCACAGAAAGGATGCCAGTCCATCTTGGAGCGGTCATCATCCGGACACCCACACCTTCTGTCCAAAAAAAGTGCCCTAATCGATCAGTAGCCACGATTTCCATTAGTTTGCACGCAACAGAGGAGGGTTGTCAGTCTCTGTGAGATGTCGGGTAGAAGGGATCGTTTCCGCAGGATCTAAACTCATATATCCAGCCCACAGGGTCTTTTCTTGAGAGCCAGAAGTAATTCTCTGCAGACAGTTGTTGTGCTGCGTAGCCCAGGCTTCAGTAGAGCCTTTAAAGATGTCTCCATAATCACAGGTCACTGGTTTCTCATCTCCACTCTTACCATATTCCTGAGGCACGTCTCATGCTGTCAGCGTTCTCTGCAGACTGAGCCATTGACAGCTGTAATGACAGAGACAGTTTCATGCCGTGAACTCACAGCAACTGTCAGAACAGCAGAATGTCCCAGACGCATTCAAACAAAACCTCAAGATGCACCGCTCAATAATAACTTTTAGAAATGTGTACACTGCCGCTAAAAAGTTTGGGTCAGCATTTTTTTGAAAAAGAAATTGTGACTTTTATTCAGCAAGGTTGCATTAGATTGTCAGTGAAGACTTTTGTTACAAGAGGAAAAATCTATTTTAAATAAATGCTGTTCTTTTTTTAAAGGATTCTGAATATCACAATTGCATCACAGTTTTAAACAAATGTTTAGAAGCACAACTATTTATAAATTAAATGTATAAAAATCATAATCATTAATGTTATGAGCAGCAAATCAATGTGACTCTAAAGCCTGGAGTAATGTAAATAAAAGTGTCTTTTAAGAAACCAAATAAGACTCCCTGTTTTAGGATGATTGATTGATTGATTGATTGCTTGATGCATTCATTGGAGAAATAAATAATTAATTTGAAAAGGAAATATAAAAATACAGAGAAAAATTGTAAGCAATTACTTAAAGACATAAAGTGCAATATAATTACTTTTTTTCTTTGTAGCTACTTGTTATAATACATGTGTGCATCAGACAATGTGAAATGTCCAAACAATATGCATTGCTGCTTTTTAGGACAGCAGCTCCAGGCCAGGAGCCTTAGATAGAAGTTTGGATGGAGCTGACAATCACCTTATTTACTGATCAATATAGTACTACACAATTTACCCTAAGGCAGATTGCACTGACCACAGAAACATCACATATCCTTTTTTCTAATTCAAAACAAGCACTATAGATGTACTATAATTGTTTATATGTAAACTGAATTTAATTAAATATACTGTGTCATTTCAGAAAATAGCATTTGTGTATTTAAATTCAAAATAACGTCATGTGGACATATTTTGATCCAGCAAATTACTCAAAAGTATTGTATTCATATATATGTATTCATATACACTTTCTTTCAACTTCATTTGTTTATTATGGGTCACAGTGGAATGATCAGCTTATTTCAAATACATTTAAATTAAAATACTGCCTATCACAGAGTTTGCAAATACGTCCAAACTTCAGAGAGCCATCTTCACTGTGTATACATAAAATATGAATCAAATGATTAAGACTGTAACATCAAGGAAAAATTTCTGTAATCAAATGTCAAAAAAACAAAACTTTTTTTAAAAAGTACTATAACAGTCTTCTCACTAATGCTTGTTAAAAACCAATGTTTTTAAAAAGTGTATGGCCCTCTCAACAGGGAAACTCTGAGATCAAAATTTCTCATTTTCAAAGTTTCATTTTCAATTTAGAGGGTGTTCATGTTCAATTTGTCTAAGACAAGTTGTCCAGATATCTAAAAAATCCTTAAAACCAAAAAGCATTACTAGACATATACGTACATATAAGTACACGCCTCACAAATCTATCTTTTAAATTCATATTTTATACAATATTGTATTTGTGCATATACCGTCACCTTAGAATTATAAGGTTCTATCTGACATTTTTGTCAAAATTGATTTATTGACATATTCTTATTAAATGACAACTTATTTATATTATGGGATGTTTTTTTTTAAGTTGTTTACATTTTAAGACATTTTATTTAAAAAAACAAATGTTACACACGCACTGTTTGCTATGGAATGCAAAAACTTTAAAGCTCAATATCTCAAAATCATTCAGAACGCAGACAGAACCTTATAATTCCAAGGTGACGATACATTAAATTAGTCAGTACTGAAGCCAAATCTGGAGCTTATCTAACAAAATAACTTACGATAACGGTCCAGAAAACTAGTACGCCCACATTTATATGTTATAGAAAAAATTAAATACAAATTTTAAAAAAGAGGAAAAATCAAGAGAAGCAAAAAATTAAGAAAAAGTTAGCTGAAATTTTGTAGGCTGTATTTTTATTTATTTTTTGCAATATTTTGCTTGAATTTAATTGTATTGTCTTTCAATTTCTAAATATGTTGAGTAAAATAATCTTGTTTTTGGTTTATTTTACTCTGCACATTGTCAGATAATTTAGCTTGCTTTAAGAAACAAATCACTTAATTTGACATATTTCTGAAAACAAGACAATATTTATATCTATCTATCTATCTATCTATCTATCTATCTATCTATCTATCTATCTATCTATCTATCTATCTATCTATCTATCTATCTATCTATCTATCTATCTATCTATCTATCTATCTATCTATCTATCTATCTGCCCGCCCGCCCGCATATATATATATATATATATATATATATATATATATATATATATATATATATATATATATATATATATATATATATATATATATATATATATATATATATATATATATATATATATATATATATATATATATATATATATATATATATATATATATATATATATATATATATATATGGACTACAAACCAGGCAAATCTTTAAGGTAAAAAAGCTTTTGTTGCAGTGTAAACTTGTTTATTGTAATTCATGAACACAGAAAAGAATACACAAAGGCTAACAATAACAAACACAACACTCTAACAGGCCAGCCAATGAAACAAGGCAGATGCATTGAAACTACAACACAGGGCACAGGAAACCTATATAAGTCGATGTAACTAACACAAGAGGCACAAAACAGGTTACAAGCCACATTATAACATCAGTCTGCTTTATGTCAACACAATTAAAAAGCATTTATCCAAAATCATTAAAAAAGCAATAACAACAATCATGTTTTATTAAACACAAAACATTTAATGTGCAGGATTACACTTTTTTCCTGCAGCTGTATTTAGCATTCAGACTGTACATTGGCTCATTGGTGACATGATTAGAAGTTCATTAAATGACAACAGGCTTTACCTTGGTGTTTTAGGCCTACCAGCCACCTGCCCTTGCAATTGGCTATAATATCATTTGTGTACATTATAGTAAGCTGCAATGTCATGCAAAGTACAATTACCCAGCATCATACACCGGTGTTTGTTTCAGAACGCATTTAATGTGTCACTATGAATATTAATTTCTTCAACAGTCCCAACAGGACCAAAGGTTAATAAGTGCAAATATTCGCAAAAGCGTGACAGTCACAGAATCGCTCTGACACACGTATAAAACTCGATTAAGCAGATGAAAGAGAGGATCTGAAATGTCTGGTCAGGTGTGGAAGAGTGTGACATTCAATTTCATGTACCAATACTCATTTAAAAATGCTAACAGTGACTTTCCGGAGAGGGTCAACATCGAGAGTGTTTAAAGAAATCATTATGCATTCTCCAAACACGCATAGGCAGCGCAGTTCTCATTACTCTCCAGAGCAATAACAAGAATGAACTCCACACCTTCTCAGAGGGAATAAGGGGGGCTAGATAGAGTATTAAAGCAAGGATGAATGCAAGAGAGAAAAGCCCCTGGCAAACCCAGGCCCCCCTGCTGCTCCTGACATGAAACTCCTGGCTGAATAATGAGCTCCTCCATTCCAGTAACTCTCTGCATTCGGGATGAGAGATGCTGCGGCGTTTTGTGCGCACCTCTGTATTGTGTGATCGCGTCTCCGAGCTCGCCCATTTATGCATATTTTGCTTGGTGTTGCCGTGGCTGGTTAGGATTAACTGCCTGTGATAAATGTGCCATCTGCACAGTCTGGAGAGCATTGTTTTGGTTTAGTCTGCTGGGTGTTTTCTGGACTGCTGTATATTAATAACAGCAGCATTTTCAAGTCATCTGTGACAAATGAAAATATATTGACGTAGAGTTTACTGGAGTCATTGAAGCAATGGCATAAAGTCATCTGGTGAAGCTGCTTAAAAGCAAACCAAATAAAAACAAAAGATTCTTTCACAAATATTAAAAGCTGTTTAATTGCATAGGCCTCTTTCCATCTTTTATAGATGATATTGTTGTTAGAAAAAGAATCTTTAAAACCACTTTCACAACTTTTCCTGCAGGCGCAGGACATCAACAGGACTTCATATTGACCTTGTACCCCAACATCGTGAGGATGTTGGATTTTGTCTGGAAATGAAAATTGGGTAGACGTCAGAACCCAACATCAGGCCGACGTCAATGTCCAACATTCAACCTAAAATCAACCAAATATCATAGTCTAATCATGTTACACCTTGGCGTTGACATCTATCAGACGTTGGATTTTGGTCACTCTTCAACACAGCCTAAAATCAACCAAATATCAACGTAATTTGACGTCGTTATTGGATGTCAAAATAGCGTTGTCCTTAGATGCTGGCTAGACATTGAATTTTGGTCACCTGATGTCATGACCTAAATCTAACCTAATATTAACGTCTTATTATGTTGTGTGCTGCTGGGTTTATACAGGTACACGCTTAAAAAAAAAAAAAAGAATAGAATAGATCAAGTTAATTTTTATATATTAAGTTCATGTTTATTTCTATTACGCTTTTATAATGTAGATTGAGTCAAAGCAGCTTAACGTAGAAGTTCTAGTAAATTGAAACTGTGTCAGTCCAGTTTTCAGAGGTGTTCAGTTCAGTTCAGTGTGGTTTAAATTTCACTGCTGAAAGTCCAAACACTGAAGAGCAAATGCATTGACGCGCAGCTCCACAAGTCCCAAACCAAGCATGTCAGTGGCAACAGTGGCATGGAACAAACTTCACCAATTGATAAAGGGTAGAAAAAAAAACTTGAGAGAAACTATGTTCAGTTGGGCATGACCATTTCTCCTCTGGCCAAACTTGGTGGAAATAGAGAATAAAGAAAATAATTAGCGTAGCTGCTGTCCATATTGTACTTAAACGAGATGCAGAAATGAAGCGCTATAAATGGAAATAGTAACTATATATACTAACATAGAAACAAACATGTAAAGCATATGAGTATTTCTAACAAAACGTCTGGTGCATTAAGACAGGAGGAGTGTGTCCTACACACCTACGTGGAGCACACTCATGCATCATACTGTTATGTGAAGCACTGTGTGTACGCTTTACTAAGAAAATAGGTCTTTAATCTAGTTTTGAACTGAGAGAGTGTGTCTGACCCTCGGACATTATCAGGAAGGCTATTCCAGAGTTTAGGAGCCATAAATGAGAATGCTTGACCTCCTTTAATAGACTTGCTATTCTGGGTACTACCAAAAACCCTGAATTTTGAGATCTTAAAGAGCGGGTTGAATTGTAGCGAGACAGAAGGTTGGTTAAATAAACAGGAGCTAGATTATTTAAAGCTTTATAAGTCAGAAGCGATATTTCAAGTTGAATAGTTTATGTAAATGTAGTAGTAAGTATTCCATTATGTTTTGTACCAGTTACATGCTTAAAGTAGGTTTTTAAGTTTATCTGTAAACACTTGTTGCACAACTACTTTACAACCATATTTATTTTCCATTTGTATTTTAAATACACTATTTATAGTTCTCTTGATAGTTAACTAGATTGATTGAAAGGTTATGAAAATTAGTGGTGTAACGGATCACAAATCTGCAATTCGGATCACACTACGGTTTTTGAGTCACGGATCGGACCATTTTTCGGATCAGCAAAAAAGGGAGGAGACAAATGTAATTTGCTTTCCATTTATACAAAAATATTACTGCAAAAAACTTTGCTTTCAACAAACAGAACTTAGAACCTGTCATTTTAATAAAAATAAAAACCAAGAAAGAACCAGCTGAAAAAAGAAAAGTATTCAATATAAAATATGATCTTTGCTACTGTTGCTGATAATGCTAAATATAGAAATCTAACATGTTGTACAACAGATCATATTTATCTTCAGTTAATGATTCAACAATTCACACATAAAACTTCATGTTTCATTATAGGTGTATTATTTTTGAAAACATATTCAGTGACATAATTTTGACGGTTGTTTGTCGCCATCTGTTTGGTACACAATGTAATTGCTTTCACCAGCATCAAACATTCAGCGTCATGTTTCATTAAACAGTGATTTTAATCTTTACTATAAACATCAGTGTTCATAAACTGGTGTGCTTAAAGTACATCTTTTATAATAATTATAAGCAAATTTTAACAAATATATACTTTGTTTAATTTCAAGTAAGCAATAACTGAATAATATAAACTGTAATGTGATTAAAGCCTCACTGGAACTACTTTGGCTGCATTTTGTCAAAGTAAATTCCTGTGTACACACTATTAATGAGCACCAGGTTCACTTCCACACATGCTTTATTTAGAGAGGTGTTCAAAGTAGACTCAGTGGACCTCAAAAGAGTAAACACAACCTCATCCTAAATAGAACATAACCACATTTTTGCAACAAGTTCAGTCAACACACTGAGTAAAAGTATAGGCCATATACTTTATTCGTTCATTTTCCTTCGACTTAGTCCCTTTGTTCATCAGGGGTCGCCACAGCGAACTGAACCGCCAACTTATCCAGCATATGTTTTACACAGTGGATGCCCTTCCAAGCTGCAACCCAGTATTGGGAAACACCCATACACCCTCAGATACACTCATACACTACGGAAAATTTTGTTCATCCAATTCACCTATAACACATGTCTTTGGACTGTGGGGGAAATCGGAGCACTCTGAGGAAACCCACATGAACACAAAAAGAACATGCAAACTCCACATAGAAATGGCAACTGGACCAGCCGGGACTCGAATCAGTGACCTTCTTGCTGTGAGGCGACAGTGCCAACCACTGAGCCACCGTGTCACCCGTAGGCCATATACTTAAATATGCAAAAGTCTTCAAAATGTAATTTTAAATATATTTCAGGTTTGAACAAATCTACCCTTTATTCATCTTGTGCAAAACCACATTTTATGACATTTAACAATCAAGCATTCACAACTTCGTTTTGCAGGCGTTGCCCTAATGTAGAAACATTTGTACACCAAGGTATTTGTTGCGATCCCTATTTAAAAATAATATAAGATAAAAATCTAATCAAATCCATAAATGTATACAGTATATTGTTTTTGATTTTTTTAAATGTTTTTTTTTTAATTACATATCTCTAGAAGTACCACATTGTTGTGTAAAATATGCAAATATTCTATTTCATATTTATTTTCCTTCAGTAAAAACAAAAAACAAACAAACAAATAAATAACAAATAAATATAAGTTCAGAAATATAGAAAATTAAAATCTGGTGATTATGGTGAAATCTGTTGGCTTATGATGGGACAAACAAATAAAACATGCTTTTAATTATGTTTTTATTTGACAATCAAAAAAACAAATGTTTTCATTTTTCATTTTTTACCACTTAGTTGAATCGAGTCAATTTTTTTTGCCTGTGTTCAGATGGCATACTTACAAAAACTAGCCTTGTCTTGAACTGCTCAGATTAATTAAACAATTTTATAAGTAAACTAGCTCAAACACAAAAGGTCAGTAAAATTAGATTGATCATTATTATTATCTTGTCATTATTTGATAGTTACATAATAATAATAATAATAATAATAATAACAATAACAATAACAATAATAATAGGCAGCACGGTGGTGCAGTGGGTAGCACAATTGCCTCACAGCAAGAAGGTCACTGATTCGAGTCCCGGCTGGGTCAGTTGGCATTTCTATGTGAAGTTTGCATTTTTTTCCCATGTTGGTGTGGGTTTCCTCCGGGTGCTCCGGTTTCCCCCACAATCCAAAGACATGTGCTATAGGTGAATTGAATAAGCTAAATTGGCCGTAGTGTATGTGAGTGTGGGCAAGAGTGTGTGGGTGTTTTCCAGTGTTGGGTTGAAAGGCATCTGGAAGGGCATCTGCTGCGTAAAGCATGTGCTGGATAAGTTGGCGGTTCATTCCACTGTGGCGACCCCTGATGAACAAAGGGACCGAAAAAAAATAAATGAATTGTGAATTGCATTATTTTTACAGTTAAAGGAAAGATCTGTACATTTAGCAAAACATGTCCAGCTATTTTTTTTGTCAGGACACTATCTGTTTTTCAATCTTTTGTATTTATTTTTTTATTTGACACAATCAAATGCCTGTAAAGGCTCTGTTCACGTTCTCTCTGCAGACAAAAAGCCAGTTAAATCTACTTAAATCTACAGTAAAGCCTTGTGCCTGTGCCTTTCTTATGTCTGGATGACTTGCCGACATGCTTTCAGGTAGCACTAATATAGGGCACGGATTGTCTATAAGAGCCATATGTTCTGCTTCTTGTCGTTTTCTCCGTGCTTCTTCCCTTTTGCTGTTTCCCTCTGTTTGTTTTCATCTGTCTTTCTCTCCAGGGAGCATCACAATCAGCAGCGGATGATGGGATACGAGGCCCTGAAGCAACTAAAGCATTGCAAACACCTGCCAAACACACACACAAACACACACGCGCGCGCACACACACACCATCCGCCTTCTTCCTCATTCTCCAGCACACTCTTGCAGAGGTAGCCTTGAATCCCCAATGTGCTTGTTTTTTGTATTTGTCAGCAGAAACGGGTCTGCCGCTGCCCTCTGTTCAAATCCAGCTGTACATGCTCAGCCTTTAAATATCGTACCAAGGACCGAGGGTTGCTGTGCACTTGGATGCAAATGAAGGAATTACAGTGACAGGATGGGATTGTGTTGGGCTGCCAACCTTGTGTCTCACCTTGTGGTGCGAGCAGGGACTGTATCTGTACCCGTCATCGCAGCGGGACAGATCAATCCATACAGCTCAGCATGTGCAGTTGTGGTGACAGGCCTGATGAACCTACGACCTTCCTTTAAGCAGAGAGAAAGAGAGAGAGAGGTAGAGGAGGCCTGGCAAAGAGAAATGAATGCAGCACATGCTGTGAAATGTCATTTCTTGAGTTGGTTGTCTGAAACTTGAGTTGCAGCATTATGCTTTGGGCCAGAAAATGCATTATATCTCGGTTTATCGTTTGAGATTTGTTATAGGAAGCCCTCATACTGTCCAAGTGTGCCTCTTGTATGCTTTTGTCGAAAGGTTCAAAAACTTGCCCCTCTCATTGAAAGAGAGCTTTCATCCCTTTACCAACAATTTTTTTTAAATGTCTGAGTATTTATTTATTTATTTATTAATTAATTTATTTATTTTTCATTTTTTTCATTTTTTTTATTTTATTATTTTATTTATTTTTTTGTTTTATTTTAGCTTATTTTCTTTTTTATTATTTTCTTTTTCTTTTATTTTATTATTTTCTTTTTTATTATTTTCTTTTTTTATTTAATTTTAGTTTATTTTTATTATTTTATTTTACTTAATTTTTTATTTTATTTGAACTATCGTATCTTTTTATTTTTTATTATTTTATTTAATATTTTATTTTATCATTTTAATTTATTTTAGTTTAGTTCATTTTTTTATTTAATTTTTACATTTAAAATTTTATTTTAGTTCATTTTTTATGTAATTTTTAATTTATATTTATTTTATTTTTAGAGCTTTATAGAATACCAAGATTCCATTTTAATGTTTCCATATTTGTTTGTAATTTTTGGTTTGATATTGTTTTAATGTTTAAAAAACATTTTAGTAATCCAAAATGTCTAATTAATTGAAAATATAAAACATCAGTCAGTTAGTCAATGATTAAATTAAGCTTAATTTCTAACTAAATAATTTACTGGTAATTTTCTGCCAGGACGTTATACAGTTTATGCAATAGTCAGATATTTATGCCACAATTTCTTCAAGTTAAACCAAACTTTTGATTTTGACAGATGGCATGCTTACAGTATGTGTGTAGCAAATAAAATTAGGCCATCGCTTCATTAAAGTGATATGCAGAGCATGCAGACTTCATATTAAAGTAATCTTTTTGCAGTTAAATATTCACTCTAGTTCACTAGTGATTTGATTGAGCCACTACTTTTTTTAGGACTAGACTATGTGATCAGAGAAATCACAGTATCCTAAAAATATCAGAAATTGGCATGAAGACGAGAACATGATGACACACTTTTCATTTTTAGGTGAGTTTATATTCACTGAGAGCTGACAGCAGGTGTCAGTAAAAGCACTGTATGGTGGCAGATGTGTATTTGTGTGATAAACATACTTTATCTTGAAACACACATGATAGAATGACAATACAAACATGTTCTCATTGAACAAAATGGTGTCTTTGGCAATGAAGTTTTAGATTCAGAATAAGTTTAATAGACTTGAACTGGGCTTATATGAAAAAGACTACACTGAAGATCTGGTATATTGTAATTAAGGATTAGTTCCCAAAAAAACGAACTGTTATAAATTACTCAACCTCATGTCATTCAAATCCTCATCCTCCATAGACTGCAATGGTTCAGACTCCAGAAAATGCACCAAAACATTGCCAAAAGTTTCCTTTCGACTTCAGTGATTAAACTGTAATCATACGAAGCTCCAAGAACAACAAACATAAATTAATTTGCCTTTTTTTTGGTCTTTAGCCGCGTTTACCCCACATTTACTATATGCAATACAACACTGCACTGTGCTGACTAATGTAAAATATCTCATATTGCCTATATTAACAACATGAGGGTGAGTAAACAACAGAGTTTTCATTTCTTGCGTGAACTAACCTTTAAAGGGATAGTTCACAAACAAACAACAATTTGCTGTTATTTGTCTGACATTCTGAGGACTTTTTTATTTTGCTAAAACTGTCAATTACAATTTCTTGTAAAAGTCAATTGTTTCCTGAATTTTGACAGTCAAACACATACTGCCAAAATAAAATGTACGTCATTAAGTTTTTATGAAGAGATACAATCAGTCTGTGCAGGAAGCCGACCGTTGTAACTTTTATTACTTTCAATACATGGCCTCTGCAAATGGTCTTGACCCAGCAAACATTTATTTGTAATTATAAGACATCTACTAGATGCCCAAACATTGGCGTCTAGGCTAAAACAAGTATATATTATGATATATATATATATATATATATATATATATATATATATATATATATATATATATTAGTGCTGGGCCGTTATCGGCGTTAACGTGCTGCGTTAACGCGAGACTCTTATCGCGCGATAAAAAAAATATCGCCGTTAATCTATTCTCAAAGTTGGGTTGGGAGCTGGGTCTATTTTACCCAAGCTGTGATAACTTTCACCTATTAGCGCGGATGGATACCTGACTGGTGAGCCGTCTGCCCTTCTGAGTCAAATCAGCAGGCTGCCTGACTCCAACTGCAAGTCGGCAGTTTCATTTTAACTCACGGATATTTCATTCATTCCTTCGTGACAAACTGGGGTATTAGACGCAAATACGGAGAGAATGTTATGGAATTTAATGACGCATGCCAAATGGTAAGAAAAAAAACTTCCGCATTTCGCGATGTGTGTGTGTATGTGTGTATGTGTGCAGTCCTTTACTGACAGCCGCGTGTGGATCTTGTCGGAAAATATGGCGAAAGGTCCTAAAGACCGCCGTGTTTACTTCAATAATGCCACTAATATCTGCATACTCCACATCTTAATTCCATTTCTGTTTAGTTCAGTTATGACTTTAGATGGATTAAGGTAATCAAAAATCGCTGTTTGGAGCTTATGTGGGCCTACAGTTCAACATTGATGTTTAACTGAATCAACAGTTAGTAAACACAAGCACATCTTATTGAACATCATTTATTTTCATCACCAATTATCGTAGTAGAACAGTTTCTCAAGCAGTTTGTGATGCATTTTAGAAACAGGAGATGAGCCCCAGGTCTAATGCGCCACCTGGCTTGAGAAACCTGTTCTCAAAGACTTATTATTTGGGTAACACACATATTTTGAATGCCTTCGGCAGAATTCAAATGAGCCATTTTAATCTAGATTAATCAAGATTAATTTCGAAATAATCTAGATTAATCTAGATTAAAAAAATTAATCTATGCCCACCTATAATATATATATATATATATATATATATATATATATATATATATATATATATATATATATATATATATATATATATATATATAATATACACTCACTGGCCACTTTATTAGGTACACCTTACTAGTACCGGGTTGGGCCCTCTTTGCCTTCAGAACTGCCTTAATCCTTCGTGGAATTGATTCAATAAGGTACTGGACATATTCCTCAGAGATTTTGGTCCATATTGACATGATAGCATCACACAGTTGCTGCAGATTTGTCGACTGCACATCCATGATGCAAATCCCCTTTCCACCACATCCCAAAGGTGCTCTATCGGATTGAGATCTGGTGACTGTGAAGACCAGTTGAGTACAGTGAACTCATTGTCATGTTCAAGAAACTAGTCTGAGATGATTCACGCTTCATCTCATGGCTGGAAGTAGCTATCAGAAGATGGGTACACTGTGGTCATAAAGGGATGGACATGGTCAGCAACAATACACAGGTAGGACTGTGGTGTTGCCAGAATGCTCAATTGCTAATTAGTGTGCCAAGAAAATATCTCCCACACTATTACACCACCACCCCCAGACTGAACCGCTGATACAAATCAGGATGGATCCATGGTATCAAGTTGTTAACGCCAAAGCTTACAGGAGTGGCACCCGGTGTGGTCTTCTGCTGGTGTAGCCCATCTGCCTCATAGTTGGACATGTTGTGTGTTCAGAGATGCACTTCTGCATACCTCAATTGTACCGAGTGGTTATTTGAGTTACTGTAAGAAATTTGTGTTAACGAGCAGTTGGACAGGTGTACCTAATGTAAAGTGGCCGGTGAGTGTATGTCCAACAATAGTCTGAAAAATAGACCGGAATGATGAATGGATAAATTACTGTATGTGAAGTCTTTCTTTGTGATGACTAGTCTGTTTTTTGGACTATTGGTAAATACCGATTAGATTTTCACTCATTTATTTGCCAAGATGCTGTGTTTGGACATCTATTAGATGTCTTTTAATCACACACAAAAAAAATGCTTTTTGGGGAGTGACATCTGGTTCATGAACTAATGATTTTTCTTGAACCACCTCTTTTCAGAGAACTGGATGAAGCAGTTCACATATTGTCAAAACCTCTTCTGTAGGCCTACTTTGATTCACAAGTAATGTTCTACGAAGACCTTTAATGCTCTGAGGGTGAGTAAATTAAAATGATCATTTATTTTTTTGAATGAATTATTCCTTCAATCCACAATTAACATTGAGCTTTTGAAAACTTTAAAAGCAAAGAACTGTTATGATAGAAAAGAAATATGAAAGATAATGCGACATTGAAAGATAATGAGACATTGACCATGTAAATCCCCCTGAACAAAAGGTCAGATTTTCCATAAGATGTTCATCGAAAAATGCAAGAATATAATTTGCAATTCCCCAAAAAAAAAATAAATAAATGTTATGAAATGCAAAACAGAAGCACTTTGGACCTCTGCGCTTTGGTGAAACACTGAAAACACATGTAAATAAATGCTTTTATAAAGTTTGCAGTGCATGTTTACAGACTGCATTTTCTGGAGAAATGATTAATTCACACACTTGAGCACTTTGTGTACTCTTATTATTCTGCTACGCCTCTGTTTCACAGACACTGACCACCTCACCCTTTTGAATTTTACATCCACTGCTGAAGGCAACCATTCCAGAGCTTGATTTTACTGACGGAGTCCAGTTGTCTACCCAAACATAGCCTTGTTAGCGTGGTGTTATGAAAAGCTGAAAATAACAAGCTAGTCGTTTGTCTTGTTTTAAAGCTTCAACTTCTTCAGTCCAGTGAGTGTGTGAGACTGTCAGTGTGTGAGCTGTCAGCGTATGTTCTCGGAGTCTGTAAGCTCTACTACGTGCTGCTTTTTGACTATTTGAAATTCAGCAATGCAATTTCAATCAACCTTGGGGGACAAAGACAGCGAGTCAAACACAAGGCTGAGTAAACAAACATGCTTGGGATTTTTTTTTTTACGAATATTTATTTATTTCATCAAGATGTGAGAATAAATAAATGAGGATAATTATGACCAAATATGGGTCTTTTGTGCAAGCTTTTGTAATGAATTAATGTGGGGCAATTTAATTAAATGAAAGCTATTTAATTATTTATTTTTCACAGATCTTGCCTTTTTAAAAGATTTTATTGTAGATTAAATTAATCATAGATTCTGAAAGGCTAAAACACTATTGATTTGTTGTGATGCTGCACAGAAGCACAATAAATAAAATACTTAAAGGTAAATCACGTGATAATTAATGACACATTAAACTGTTTTGCAGCCATTGAGATTTTTTTCATCATTTATGAACAATGATATTAATGTTTTGTTCACTCGTTTATTAGTCATTGTTTCATTTGAATACATTTTAAAACAGTGTAATTGGCTTTGTTAGTTTTAGTTTAGTTTTTTTATTTTGTGAACACACACATTTTCAGTTTTAGTTTTTAGTAATTATTGCTAACTGTAGTTATTGGAACAATGTTTTGAGAAAAGAGTGTAAACGCAGAACAACACATTTCATTGAACCAAAGTTTTCTCCTAGTTCTGAATGAAAATAGTCTGAGAAACAAAAAAATAGATTTTAAGAAACACAAACAAACAAAATCTAACTTAAAGGTAGATGCATAATCTAATGTGATGAAAACATTATTAATGACATTTTTATATGTAAAAATTTGTAGTATCCTGACTTTTCTGACATGTGCATATTTTTATTCTAACATTGTTATTTTTCTCATTGTCAAGAGTATTTCTGCTTGCAATGTCTACAATTATATACACAGTCATCAAGCAATCATATAAATGCATAATTAAACCTAATGTTGCTGAATAAAATATGAATCCCCATGAACAGAAGGAGGTCTGTGTCATTTCTAGATGTCATCCTCTCCGCCCTTTAATGTTTTATTATTATTATTATTATTATTATTATTATTATTATTATTCATTCATTCATTTTCGGCTTAGTCCCTTCATTAATCTGGGGTCGCCACAGCAGAATGAAACGCCAACTTATCCAGCACGTTTTCTATGCAGCGGATGCCCTTCCAGCCGCAACCCATCTCTGGAACATCCACACACACCCATTCACACTCAAACACTATGGACAATTTAGCCTACCAATTCACCTGTTCCGCATGTCTTTGGACTGTGGGGGAAACCGGAGCACCTGGAGGAAACCCACGCGAGCGCATGGAGAACATGCAAACTCCACACAGAAACGCCAACTGACCTAGCCGAGGCTCAAACCAGCGACCTTCTTGCTGTGAGGCGACAGCACTACCTACTGCGCCACTGCATCTCCATTATTATTATTATTATTATTATTATGATTATTATTTAATATACCCACACCCATATACCCATGAAGTGGTCTAGAAACTGAAGTGTTGTAGAATCATGAGTGAATCTAGAGTTTATTTATTTACTTGTTGCCCGGTTTGACAAACAAGGTTTAAGGCTAGTCAAGATTAAATTGCATGTTTGAGCTGTCTCAACTCAAAATAACTTGCAGTGAGATGTCTTAAAATACATCAGTGTCATTTTATTTCTCCTGGTGCACACCAGTTATATATTATTCTATGGCCATTTTTATAATGTGGCTTAACTAGCCTAATTATCTAAGGCCTAGTCCTGGCTTAATCTAAGCCCTGTTTGTGAAACTGGGCCGTCATGTTTTAAAGGGCACCTATGATAAAAATCATCTTTTGTAAGCTTTTGTTTGGACATAACTTTGTGTAGGTATAGTGTGTCCACAGTCATATTGGGGTGATATAAAGACAAAAAGTTAAAATAGGATCCAAATCCCTCCCATTTTAAGGCCCACCAAAATGTGATGTAGGAGTGTGGTTTTCCCGTTCACCAAATTAATTGACTGCACGTATTAACATGTGTCCGTAGTAACGCGTATAATCATATCAACAGGACAGGACAATCACTTTTATTGTCACATCATCAGCAGCACGTGTGCTATGATGAGTGAAAAGCTTAGGTGCTGGCTCGAGAAAATACAGACTACATACTCCCAAAAAACAAGACAATGTACAATTGGCAATGTTGACAGTAATGCGTAGAAGACAATGAATAGGTGTACACACAGTTGTAGGCAGTATTGTTTTAAGTATGGATTGGTTAAAGTGCGGTGAGGTGTATGGAAGAGTTTGTGTGTTAAGTGTTCATCAGCCTGATAGTCTGTGGGAAGAAACTTTCCTTCAGTCGGCTGGTGCGTGACCGGATGCTGCGGAACCGTCTGCCTGAGGGTAGCAGAGAGAAAAGTCTATGACTTGGGTGGCTGGAGTCGCTGATGATTCTCTTGGCTTTCCTCATGCAGCGCCTGGTGTAGATGTCCTGGAGGGAGGGAAGCTCACCTCCTACTAGGCGGCCAGCAGTTCGCACAATCCTATGTAGACCTTTGCGATTTCTGCTGGTGCTGTTTCCATACCAGGTGGTGATGCAGCCAGTCAGGATGCTCTCCACAGTGCAGGTGTAGAACGAGCGGAGGATGTGGGGGCTCATTCCAAACCTCCTGAGATGACTGAGGAAGAAGAGGCGTTGTTGTGCCATCCTCAGCACTGCGTCTGTGTGAGCAGTCCATGTCCAACGCTATCTCACGGCCAATTCGTAACTTTTTGATTAGTGGCTAATTCGTATGAATTCGTACAATCTAATTTGTACAAATTAGTACGATTTGCCCATCACCCAATGACGGTTGTGGTTAGGGGTGCGGTTAGGTGCCACGCCTCCTTTTTAAAATCGTACATTTTCGTACGACTGAACTCGTACGAATTCGTACGAATTAGCCACTAAACTGACAAAACGTAAAATACTTACGTTTCCTCGTGAGATCAGGCTGCCATGTCAGATCCTCAGCGATGTGTGCTCCAAGAAACTTGAAACTGCTGACTCTCTCCACTGGTGTCCCGTTGATGGTGATGGGAGTGTGTTCTTTCTTCTCTCTCCTGAAATCCACCACCAGCTTCTTGGTTTTGCTGATGTTGAGTGAGAGGTGGTTTTTCTGACCCCATTGTGTCAGAGTGTGCACCTCCTCTCTGTAGGCCGTCTCATCATTATCTGTGATTAGGCCCACCACCGTTGTGGCATCAGGAAATTTAACGATGACGTTGGAGCTGTGTTTGGATGTACAGTTGTGTGTACAGGGAGTACAGTAGGAGGAAGTACATTGGGGAAGTTCTTACTGTAGTATTTCTCACAAACGTTACGCGAGATCTGCTTCCTTCCTGTCACTGGGCTGTTTATCTGATACAACCGAGGCGGAGATTGAGGCACACTCTGACAGGCACGTGGGAATAGTGGGCAAGGAGAACTATAACATTAAAGGCACAGGCAACAAAAACAGCTACATTGTGTTTAGAGCAGAAAAATTCAATATTCTGAAAGGTATAATAAATAATCTGATGGGTGTTTTAAGCTGAAACTTTACAGACACATTCTGGAGACACAAAAGACTTATCTTAAATCTTGAAAAAAGGGGTAAAATAGGTGCCCTTTAAGATATCCAAAATGTTGCCACTGATTTGCCATTTTTTTTTTTTTACTTTTTATGTTACTCACATAAGATATTAATAATAAGAGTTAATACAACAACATGTACATTTTATTACATTTTCTGCATTATTTCATCAGAGGGAAAACACATAGTCTGATAATAAACAATAGCTAACAAAAATCGGCTCAAACCTGTCTAATTCAGTGTCCCAGACTTTCCAATCAGTTCCCATAGAGCAAAATATAATTAAATGTGCATGTCAGTCTCTCAGAGACTGCTTTTTCATTGGATCGTGTCTCTCTCCGTGTGTGTTTGCGCTTCTTATCAGACTATTTTGATAAAGAAATGACTTCGGCTCAGGTGTGCAGTTCAGATTTCCATTATAGTTTCCTGACAGCTTTGTGTCAGAGATTAATAACGGAGCGAAAGTTGTGACAGGTCTTAATTATTAAGTCCTCACAACATACAGGAAAAAGACCGGCTGATAAACATAAGCCACAAAACAATGTCAAATCATGCAGCAGGCTCTCTTTGTCGCTGTGAATATTATTATTATTATTTTTAAATCTCATATGTGCATATTATTCTCCTCATCTCGGTTCCCTCTTAACAAAAATGATAATCAACACTGTTAATGGCTTCATTCCCAACTGGTCATATAATGTTTTTACAATTGATGTCTCCAGTCACCATTATTTGATTCTGAAGGTGTTTAGTCTGGAGCGGAGGGCAATAGTTTGTTTGAAATAACAATCAATCTACAATTCAGAAGCCATTCAGGTATATTGCAGTGATATTGATTACTTTAGAGACCTTCATTCTCTGGCATAAGATTTGTTGTTTAAAACTTGAATTGCTCTAATTGGCTGTATTGTGCTGGGGTTTTAAGTGCATCACCCTTTAATAGCTGCCATCAATATGTCAAGCAGAAAAGCCTTTTGACATTAGCTGTCAGTTATTGGTTAACTGTTACATTCTTTCTCAGACTGGATTTGTTTTCTTTCATTGACTAAAAATTGGAACTAAGGTGAAGAAAGATGGGTAACACTTTACAATAACAGTACATTAAAATGATGTGTTAATATGTCAACTAAACATTACTTTATTATGAATTAATGATGAGTTAAGGCATGCACTAAGCATGAACTAACTTTAACTACAACATGAGACACACATGAGTTCATATGTGAATAATATGGCTACCTTAATTACTTGTTAGTACATGATTGTTTGTTAATTAATGTATTAATTACTCCATTAGTGTATGCTTAATTTAACCATCATGAACTCATGATATGTTAATGTATAATTATATATTCACTTTACTTGAAGGGGCACATCATAATTAACCCATTCTCAACTCCTTATGCATGTCTGTCTAGCGTGTTTACACTTAATAACAATAGAAAAGTGTTCTGTCAACATCAACACTTTGAACAGTTATATTAAAGAAATAAGAAGAAATAAGAAATAATAAAGTAATATTTAGTTTACAAATCAATACATCATTATTCATGTACTGTAATTGTAAAGTGTTACTGAAAAATGAATAAATGAATGACAAAAAAAAAAACTTAAATGTGCACCAATATATTCCACTTTTGTACATAAAACTGACAGAAAAGACAAATGTGGATACAGATTTCCTCAACTTGTATTCTCTGCATAGATGAATTCTTATTGTGATCGTTTTTATGGTGATTTGTTTTTCTCTAATGCATCGAAATCGAGGCCTACATCTGGTGCATCTGTTATGCATTTTAGACAGGCTTAAAATATACTTGTCATTGTATACCATTGATATGCTAGCGGTGAAATCATTTCAAAGCCATCTTCTGAGAATGCAATTCGGTATCTAAACTGTAGCGTAATCAGCCGTTTATTTTTTGACTGTTTAACTGAAAAAGCACTAACACGTTCTGACAGGGCAGAAAATGACATCTTCTGTAACTGATCACACAGACAAAATGTGTTTTGCAAATATTAATATCAAAAAGGTTTCTTATTTGTTTACAAATAAATGAACTTTCTATGATTCATACATTAATCTATAAATTGGTATTAGTTAAATGAGTTGTAATTCCCCTAATAACATATTTTAACTAATGACCAGAGCAGTCTAAGTTATGTGCTTCAGCTTGCAGTTGTCTGCTTTAATTAACCATTAGCTAATGATTTGCTATGGTATCATTATTTTATGACTTCACTTGTTGAGGCACAGGATTTGTAACTAATTAGTTTTATTGTAATTAGTTAGTCCTGTCTGTGCTTCAACAAGTAATAGTAATAGATGTTTTGTATTTTGTATTCACTTAAATTAAATGAAAGTATCTGCTAAGTTTAGCATCACATCACAGAACTTATTGTGGTTTTGCCACAATTTTACAAATTATTTGTAACAAATGAAGTTTAATGGAACATTTTCAACATCAAAAGTTGCCGGTGCAGAGATCAGTGACTGGAAATGCAACTGATAACTTCAACCTGACAAAAATATTCAATTCAAAAATCGTTTTAAAGGCTTTATGCTTTTATACTTGTTTAATGTAAATGAATGTGTAAGCGGAGTGCGAGGGATCATGGGATTGATCATGATGAGAAGATTACTATCACTGAGAGATGGCCAGACATGCGCCTGTGGGGAATAAAGGGTTAAAGTTCATCTTTACAACACCACCACAGTATAGTTAACCGTGTGCTGTGCTTGTTCCTGTTATTTTTCTGATGATCGATACAATAACCTATGCTGCAACGCGGGATTTGCCGGCCGTTTGCTATTAAAAGAAGGATCAGCAAAGACTACTAATGTAAGGCACTTTGTCAGTAACTGTTACACACTTTGTATGAACCAGTTTTTTCTTCCTCCTGATCCTGTAAGTGTTTCTCCTTCTTACACAACGTGAAGTGTGATTAAAATGGTCGCAATGTTTTCTGTAGTTTGCAAAATATGTATTTATTATTGTGTTGTAACTTGTAATCGCTCCGCGCAGCTTCTAATCACTTATCTATTATAGATCAGTGCTTGTAATATATCTCTCAGGTTAAATCTTTATAGGGCTATTTACATATTGTGTCCATAACCATGTTGAAAATGCGACGCATGCTTCTTCCTTTACTGATTTAAATGCTTTTTGTGCTCACGATCTCCTGCTGTTTGTTGCCACCATCAGCTGTTCCTCACATGCGTGACGCGGTTAATTTTCAAAATAGTTTAAGTTTTGCCACTGTGTGGATTAGTACTGAATGTGTGTCATTGTTATTACTTGGGGTTAGGTTTAAGAGTAGAGTAATATGCTGGTGTTTAACTGCATTGCTTTATTGCATTCCTGCATTGGGCTCTCAAATACTCTGTGCTATTTCATAACCGTGCTGGGCATTTCTCTCCATCTCGTGCTGAACCCAATCGACCAATCACAACAGACTGGGTCATCGGACCAACCAGCGCAGATTAGCCTCATGCAAAGGAGGGATTTGGGAACAATTGAAATGGCTGAACACATCATATGGGAGTCATTGGGATAATTAAGAAAAAATAAATGCATAACACAATGAAAGTGTTTTTTGACCTTGCATGCATATGTTGGAGACCCCTAAAACCAAAATAAGTGGACCTTTTATAATGCAAAATAGGGGGTCTTTAAATTAAATGAAGGCATCTGCTAATTTTATCATCACATAACAAAACCTATTGTGGTTTTGCTTCTGTTTAAAAAAGCAATGTTATGGCTCGTACACACCGGGACCCTTTTCGTTTGCGTTTATCGTCAGCGTTTTTTCAAGATGTTTTTCTGGATTCAAACCCAAGCGATTTTCACAGGCGTCGAGCAGAAGAGTATGCAAAATCACTCCTTGACGTTAGATGGCGCTACACAACTTTAAGCTACTGACACCCGCTTGTAACACAGAAGAAGAAGACAAAGTTGACACGCTTGTTGTTATGGATGGTTCAAGTAGCAACTCCAGCTCTAGCGATGAAGAAATGATTATTGTTCACCAGTGCAATAAGCAGCTCCACGTTCATTTCGCCTCTGGGCATCTTCTTCAATGTGCACTCGCATTGACAGTTTTGCACTTGAGTGCCTCCAAGTGCTGTTTAATGTAACTTCAGCAGCTCCGTGAACGTGAACAAAAGTGGCAATCTGATTGGTGGAGAAGGTTTTGACACGGTCAAAACAAAAAAACGAGCATAAGGCGCTTTTTTTTTTTTTAAAGGACGCTTTTGTGCCTGCCATTTTGCGATCACATTGACGCCCTTTATTTAGTCACGAGTCGATGGAAAACGCGAGCAAAAAGCGTCTCGGTGTGCACGGGCCTTAACAAATGAATTCACTTTTTTAATGGAACATTTTCAACATCAAAAGTTGTCTGTGCAGAGATCTGCATGTGACCCATAAGGCAACTAGGGTTGGGCCGATAGACGATGCCATTGTCCATCGCCGATGGCCGATAAACTTTACGATGTTACGAATTTTGGCTTTGAACAAAAATATTCAATTTAGTGCATCAACAGTTAAAAAAGTAGGCTTTACTGTATGTTTTTACTTGTTTTAAAGGCATGTTTTATGCATTTATACTTGTTTTATGTAAATGAATGTCACCTGTGAATATTTTACATCCCAATAAAAAGTGCCATTTATATAGCTTATCTGTCTAAATGCTCATCTAATATAAGCTATTTGGTGTACACGCTTGTGCAGGACAAAGTCAATCCCAACTGAAAAATACAACTAAAATATTTTCAAATGCTAGCTTATATGTATTAAATAATGTGTTTTCTGTTAGAGATCATGGTCAAGAAGATTAAATCTTTTTTTTCCCATTACAGTAATATACAGTGGAAGTCAGAATTATTAGCCCCCCTTTTGATTTTTTCTTTTTTTTTTCTTTTTTAAATATTTCCCAAATGATGTTTAACAGAGCAGGGAAATTTTTACAGTATGTCTGATAATGTTTTTTCTTCTGAAGAAAGTCGTTTTTGTTTTATTTCAGCTAGAATAAAAGCAGTTTTAAGGACACAATTATTAGCCCCTTTAAGCTATCGTTTTTTTTTTTTCAATAGTCTACAGAACATCGTTATACGTTTAAATGCCTTTAAATGTCACTTTAAGCAGTATAGAAGTGTCTTGAAAAATATCTAGTCAAATATTATTTACTGTCATCATGACATAGATAAATAATGAATGACATAATCATAAAGAAATGAGTTATTAAAACTATCATGTTTAGAAATGTGTTGAAAAAAATCTTGTCTCCGTTAAACAGAAATTGGGTAAAAATTAAACAGGGGGGCTAATAATTCAGGGGGGATAATCATTCTGACTTCAACTGTACATTATATAAAATGCAGTGAAATGTGAAATGTTCCTCTTTGTTGCTCTATGTCTGCAAAAGTTGATTATGCCTAAGCAGTTAAAGGAAAAGTTCACACAAAAAAGAAAATTACCCCATAATTTACTTAATCTCAAGCCATTCTCTGTGTATATGTATTTATTGTTTCAGACAAACAAATTAGATTAGTCAGATTAGTTTTAGATTTTTTGCCTGCTCTTTCATGCTGTGGCATATGGTTAATGTTCATTTTTGAAGATTCAAAAGTGCATAAACTCAATGTAAATGTAAACCAGAAATGCCCAAAGTAAGGCTCGCAGGCCAAAGTAGGCCCAATGTAACCTTTTATTTGACCCACCATCCAATCTGAGAATGATAGAGAGGGTTGGGGAGAATGTCTTTAACAGAAATCGTCATTTCTAATTTGACGTATTTTTTTGTTTGTTTGTTTTATTGCTGAGCTGCAAAAAAGCAAACTGAAATTAAATGTAAATGAATCTGAGTTATTAAAACTATAAATGAAATGTTTTTGTTTTTACTGTAATAAGTAGGCTACATTATAAAATGTTATGTGTTTTGAACTAATATGTATATAGTAATATACATATTAGTTCATGTAAAGCAATGTTTTGTAGTTATTTTTAAAGATTATTAAATAATCTTTATAAATCCTCTCTAAAGTTTGGTTTTTGGCCCTTCATAAGAACAAGTTTGGGCATATCTGATCTAAACTAACCCATTCACCGCCAGGAGGTAATGTATGCCTTATAAAGCAGACTGATATGTTTTTGTAACAAAAAAATATGGTAACACTTTACGTGAAGGAAGTGGTCATAAGACTATTAAGGAGTATAAAGAAATATTAAGGAGATTTTATGCATGCTTATGACAACTGTCATTAACTGTAATTCACTCTGTTTTGTCAATTTTTAATGTAAAGGTGACATTGTTTGAGATGTTCTTGTTATGACGACTTGACATAAACGAATACATCAAAACCTGTCAGTGTCTTTGCCATGGCAACTCATGACAATGGCCTCATGATAATTAAGTTTATGACAGATTTATGACAAGTTATGTTGTCTTCATAATGTCAAGTTGTCATAACAAATACAAAAACAGTTCATGATGTGTTTATGTCAACTTGTCATAAAGACATCGCAAACAATGCATTTAAAATTATATAACTGAACTAATAACACGTATTGACTTGTTATTAGGATGCCTAAAATCTTATTTAAATTATTGATGTGTCGTGTTATTATAAAGGTTTTATGACTTATGTCTTATGAACCACTGGCTTCGAATGTTATCACTTGATTAAAGGGTCATTATCAGTGGTTATCAGTAGACGTTAATAAAATACAATTAATGGGAAATTTAATAACAATATAAATAATTATAATTAACTTCTGGCCACAGCCGTATGAGATCGATAGCTGATTAACCATGTGGATGGATGATAACAGCCTTCTGAGCCTACTAGTAGGCGCAAAAGGCCCCTAATGGCCCATATCTATCAGCTGATAATCACTGATAATGTCCATTCAATCGAGTGATATTCGAATCTGCTGTATGAACACCCTTTCAAGTAAAGTGTTGCCAATAAATTTTTAATTTTTAAACCATAAATTCAAATCACTGAATTCCATTGGCTGCCGAATGTGTGCTCTTGACAACTTTTTAGCTGACCTTTGACTAGAAATAAGACGAATTCATGGTGTAAGTTCCAGGAATAGACACATCTTGCAGGAACCATGCAGTTTTTTTTTTACTACAGAAGACTATAACAAACAAGAAAGATTTCCACTTTCAGTTAGTTAACAGCTTTAGTTATCCTTGTTGTCTACACTTACTGGAGCTTCTGCTATGAAAGCATCTTAAGTCATGTGTCATATATCGAGTCAGAGATCAGTCAAGAAGCTGTCGAGAGCCTGCATTCAGCAGCTGCCAGAAGCCGGTGATTTGTGTTTATAATTTAAAAATGAGAAATACTTTTGTTACAAAAACACATCGATCTGCTGCACAAGATATGCATTAACCCCCTGGCAGCATATGGGCATATATTTAAAAAAGCCACTACAACACCGTTATAGCACAGAAGAGCCAGCTCGCATGAAAAAATACTATAGTAATTTATAGTAAATACCATAGTAATGAACCATACTTCAGTAAAATACTTTAAATACTCAGTTGTGGTAATTGTATAGTTGCTATGGTAACACAATAGCTATAGTAATACACTGTAAAAAATGCTTGAGTTCCACACAATTTCTTTCTGTTGTTCCAACACAAATTGATTAAGTTAACTAAATTGTTTTCACAAATTTAAAGGGATTAAACATAAAACAATTAAGTTGTCCCAAAAAACCTCAAGAATTGTGTTGATTCAGCTCATTTAAAATTAGTTTAAACAAACAGCTAAAATCAATTTTGTTTAAACAAATGACTCAATACTGTAGTTTTCTACAACTATAGGGTATATTATACAGCAATACACCACAATTTACTGTAGTGAAAACTAAATTATACTACAGTATCTATTACACACTGTAAAAACGATTGTGCCAATTAGTTGACAACTTAATATTTTGAGTTATGTTAACTTACCTGGATTGAATGTGTTGACAACTTGTATATCAAAGTTTTACTTGACTGAACTTATTATACTTAAAAAAAGAGTCAGCTGAACTCATATATTAGTTAACTTTTTCAAACATCTGAGCTTTAAATAGTCCAAATATGTGCGAATGAAAATGATTTTTTTTTATATAATACATCCACTTTAAAATTGTTTGTGTGTATATACGTACAGTTGAGGTCAGAATTATTAGCCCCCCTGAATTATTAGCCACCGTTTTTATTTTTTTCCCCAATTTCCGTTTAACGGAGAGAAGATTTTTTTCAACACATTTCTAGACATAATAGTTTTATTAACTCATTTCTAATAACTGATTTATTTTATCTTTGCCATGATGACAGTGAATAATATTTGACTAGATATTTTCAAGACACTTCTATACAGCTTAAAGTGACATTTAAAGGCTTAACTAGGTTAATTAGGTTAACTAGGCAGGTTAGGGTAATTAGGCAAGTTATTGAATAGCGATGGTTTGTTCTGTAGTCTATTGAAAAAAAAAAAAATGATTAAAGGGGCTAATAATTTTGTCCCTAAAATGTTTTTTAAAAAATTAAAAACTGATTTTATTCTAGCCGAAATAAAACGAATAAGACTTTCTCCAGAAGAAAAAAATATTATCAGACATACTGTGAAAATTTCCTTGCTCTGTTAAACATAATTTTGCAAATATTTAAAAAAAGGGGAAAAAAATTCAAAGGGGGGCTAATAATTCTGACTTCAACTGTATATTATTTGTTATTTATAAATTATTACATATCATTTATATTTATTGTACTACTATTACATAAAATTTATATTTGTTTACTTTTGGCTGACGTAGGTTTTTCTGTAGGTTTATAATTTGATTGTACTGGTAAAAAAGTTGGTTGACAAAATTTATGCGTGTTTGAGATCAGTTTGAATGTTTTTAACGTGTGTTTTATGTTAAATATTTTACAAAAACCAAGTGTGTGTACCTAAAGTCTGTTTTTAATTTTTAGGCCTTTTTATGTGTGCGCTTGGGAGGGTTTTGGTCAGTTTAGGCTGTAAACATTCAAGTGTATCTGTCAACACTGACCGCCATTTTCTCATTGTAATGTAGTGTTTGTCTGAGGTTCTTCTCAGATACCTATTTAAGCTTGTATTTGCAGACTTCAAAAACCTGTTTTTAGTATTAAATAAACCATGATCCATAAAATGAACATGGTCCATGGTGGCTCAGTGGTTAGCACCTTTGCTACTCACTGTAAGAAGGTAGCTGGTTCAAGTCCCAGCTGGGCCAGTTTGCATTTCTGTGTGGAGTTTGCATGTTCTGCCCGTGTTTGTGTGGGTGTGTTCTGGTTTCCCCCAAAGAAATGTGGTATAAGTGATTTGAATAAACAAAATTAGGTTCAAAAATTGTGTGTGTGAATGAGAAAGTCAACTTCAACATTTAAGTTCAGTAAAATTAACCCATGTCCATTACACTTGAAATATAAAGTGCTATCAACGTAATTCTTAATTACAACAACTTATCTATTTAAGTTAACTAAACTTAGACCACATCCATTAAACTTGTATTGCCAAACCTCTCAACTTTAACATGAGTAAGGACAACTTCACTAATTAAGTGAATTAAACTTAAAATTTGTAGGCAGAACAAACACTTTTTTAAATTGAAACAACTTTTTTTCTTTTACAATGGAGTTTATCAGTTGAATTTAGAATTCATGAGCAAAGGGTAGATACTATAATATATAAGTTTAATGCACTTTTTTCTTAGTATTTACTATACATTTCTGTAATATTTTTGCATGTGGGTGGATAATTTTAACTAACTATGTCAGTCCGAATAAAGAAAATTATACAGTATATACCGAACATGGCCTGAGGGTAAGGGAATTATGGGGTTGTGTGTGTGTGTGTGTGTGTGTGTGTGTGTGTGTGCGTGTGTGCGTGCGTGCGTGTGTGTGTGCTACTTTTTAAGGTCAACCATCTTACAGCATGTCAGATTACAAACACTTTAAAACTGACTTGCTTTATTGATCAAGCAGGCAGACAGATTATGTATGATGTTTTTTTCCTGAACTGATGACACAAACATAGTAATCTCTTGTAAAAAAAAAAAAAACGATGAAATATCCTGATTAACCTTTCAAGTGTCACGACACCCTTAACCTGCCATCGACTGAATGTGCTCAAGGCAAACTATAAAGACTTTCTTTGTTGTATTTCCTATAGATTTCATGGAAGTGTTGAAGGACGGAGACTGTTGTTAACGAAAGCGTCGCATTTGGTGAGAAAAACACTTCTGCATCACAGCTCAGGTTTCAGTAAATGAGGACTAAAGGGAGACAAGTTGACAGGCCAATGGATTTGGCAAAGGCTCTTCTGTCAAGTGTCAAAGCCCTCGGCTGCTCTGTGTCTTTCACAGCTGACTGATGGAGACTGTTACTAACAGCATGTCACAGCAGCTCACGGCAAACACACTGACGTCCCAATACAACTGGGCTAAACTTTGCAGAGTGGTAACTTGGGGAAATTTAGATGACTTCTGGGGGCCTGAAAATGCTTTTGAAAACTGGTTTCAAAGGGCAACGTTTTTTGGGGAAACCATATTGTTATTGTGTAAACTGCAAAAATACAAATTTTTAAAAGAGGTCTAATAGACTTTCAAACATTGATGTCTTGGCTAAAACTGGACTCTAATAGTGACAATAGTCCAAAATTAGACTAGTCATCAATAGACTAATTAGACAGACTTCACATGTGTATTCATTTACTCCGGTTGACAGGGGTGCAAAAAGGTGGTATGCAGTATATGCAGCGCATAGGGGCTCCACACATGCACATTGTGCCAAAACAATTTTTTTAATTATCCTTATTAAAAGTTTCAAATAATATAAATAAATTAATATTTTTTTGTTAAAAACGTTTATTTAGCATTTTATACAATATTATTGTATAGAAATGATACCACCCACCCCCTCCAATAACCATTTGATTGATCTGTTGCTCGGTTACAGTCACGTTCAAAATGGTTAGAAGAATGAAGAGAGGTGGAGCACAAAATAGAAAGTGAAAAAAGAACAAACAATCCCTCAAAATAAAAAGTGACATTACAAATTGGATAGCAAGATATTGGTAAGCTTAACCCACTTTATTAATACCATACTTCAACTTCTAATGTTTTTGGGAGCGACTGGCCGCCATATCATTAATTATTCCATATCGCCACCTAATCTCTGGGGTTTTACTTAACATTTTGTCCAAGCAGAGGGACAGTGATGCACGGCTACACCTGGACTGCGTCCAAAATTGCTCATTAAATAGCTGTGTTTAAAATAAAACATGCTAAGACGGACATGTTTACATAATATTAAGGCCCAATCCCAATTCTATTTTTGTACCCCTACCCCTTCCCCTTGGGTCTTAAAACCGAGTGTGAAGGGGAAGGGCTTCAAAATGTACCCCTAAGAAATGGGACACCACTACAGCACCTGTACACGTCATCATATGTCATCGCGATCTCTTGCTTCATAGATCAGACGATTGGGACTGCTGTAGTTATTCCAGTTGCTTTATTTTTTTGTATTTATCTTCAGGAAATCACTGAAGGCATATATTATGTTATCATAACTGTAACCAGGGATAGGATGCAGACAACAGGATGCAGATCCAAATGCAGGATTTATTAAAGGGGTGGTCAGACAAGCAATGATCAGAACAGGAGCAAACAGATGTATGAGGGCAATCCAGTGTCGTCGTCAATATAACAGGCAGATAATCAAAAGGCTGGCAGCAGGCAGGGATAAACAGGATAACAAGGCGAGGGTAAACACACGGCAAAAACAAAACAAGAAAACGCTTAGAATTGAAACTGGCTGAAAACAGATAACAGGTAACAGGTCCCCTTACCCCTACGCCTTCAAGCTAAATAGAATTGGGGTAAGGGCTAAGGGGCAGAATTGGGATTGTGCCTAAGTGTATTTGTCTGTTCACACACCCGAATCTCAAAATATCCGCTTTCTACAATCTGTCTACTTATCAATTTAATTAAAGAAATAAAAACTGGTGTTGTAACAATATGTTGATGTTCGAGAAAGTGAAATGTTTGCTTTCTTTATCATTATTATATATAATATTATATAATATTATAATATTATTTAGAACGTAGCAGATACCTTTTTTGGTCTCTTCCTGATCAACTTTATAACGTGCCAGTTTGGTCTTCAAAACGACCTCACCACGTTGTCCATGAGGTATACGGAAAACATACAATTACGTTGCTGGGATGTTATTTGGACCATCACAGAGACCATTATGGTTCCTTCCTGATACATCTTCTTAATGTGCCAATTTGGTCTTCAAAACGTCTTTACCACGTTCCAGAGACATGGCACAGAAAGCCACCACGGCAAATATGGAAGTCATAAAATTAAGTTGCTAAGACACATTTTGCAAAAAAAGACATGTAACGCTCTGGTTACTAAAGTAACCCTCGTTCCCCAAGGGGGGGAACGGAAATGCTATGTTGAAACTTCCACTATGGGGATTTCATTCAGAAAGCCAATCATCTGAAAGAGTATGTAAACGGGCCAATGAAATGCCAATGAGTTGGCAGCTTCAGCTTGCGCACCTGATGCTCGTTGCAATTAACTTGCTATAAGAGCACATGTCCGAGCAAAGCCAAAGCATAATTTTTTTAGCGGAAGAGACTTTCACCTCAACAGCTAAGGGGCAATCATTATGGCGAAGGAACATAGCATTTCCCTTCCCCCCCTCGGGGAACGAGGGTTACTTTAGTAACCAGAGCATTCCCCTTCGGAAGGGGAACTTCAATGCCATGTGGAAACTTCCACTATGGGGAAATGTTTGGAAAACGCCATAATGATTGAACCCTACCTTCGCCCCCGATGAGAGGTTTGCCAGGCAAAGGAGCGTGAGCGCACCTGCGTCACCAGAGGCGCGGTCTTCCAACGTGTTCCCTGGCCCTTACTTATCCCACTTCAACAGAAGATTTACGGATTTAGATATATTTTTCGGGAGCCGCAAATGCGTCTAGAATAATTTCTAGGAATGTAATACGACAGTACGTTGGGAAGCGTGCAGTCCCGATAGGGAGGACGCTGCGGAGGCCACCTGCTACCCAAGTGGGGAGACTGGTGGCGAGAGAGCATATGGACTCGCCCTGAGAAGGGGGAGTATGCATATGAATATAAGATGGTTAGCGGTGAGGGAAGACACGGGTCCGCCTGTGAGGGGGGACTGCACCGTGGCAGTAAAAGCATATGGGATCGCCTAGTGGGGATCGCACATAGCGGGCACCTATACCCAGAACGCGGGCTGACCAGCGGGCATACCAACAACGTAACGGGCCAGCGCCTGACTCCTCCGCTGAGTCAGATGCTGGGGGCCTCGGAGGAATATCTGCAGGGTTCGCCAGCGGGGAACTTTACTGACAGAGCGAAAAAGCGCACGTATCTCCGTGTTAGAGAGAATGGCGCAGCAAGCGTTTTACAACACCTAACCGAATTTCTCATTCACCGTGTGAGGAAATCGGCTCCCCTCAAGATTAATAAATCTCGCAATAGGTGTCGCCCAGCCCGCAGCTCTACAGTGTCTGTTAGAGAGGCGCCGCGTGCTAACGCCCAAAAGGATGCGCGCTTCGAGGAGCGCGCTCTCACTCCTGGGGGACACGGCTCGCCCTGGCTCAGATGAGCGAGGGAGATGGCATCCACTGTTCAGTGGGTAAGTTCCAACCTCTGTTTGGATACAGCACTTCCCTTCTGCCGATCACAGTAACAGATAAAAGAGCTGAGTACGGTCCGTATAATACGCAAACGCGAAGGACGCAGCAAATAAAGGGGCTGGGTCTGCCTCCTCCGTGGGCAGCGCTTGCAGGTTCGCTACGTGGCTGAAACGCCGTAGGAACCTAGGGCACCTAGTTGGGCCGGGGTCTCAGGTAAACGTGAGAGTGGGCCGGCCCAAAACGCTGGCACATTTCGCTGACCGAAAATGCCTCCAGATACCCACCCATTTAGCCGATGCGAACGCGATCAGCAGAGCTATCTACCTGGACAGAAATCTTAAGATACTGAGTCGAGTGATCGAGCAGACCTCTCCTAAGAGAGATCTCCAAGTGGGTATGAGAGGGAAACAGGAAAAATTAATTTTCATGTCTCGTGCCTCTGGGAGCTGGATGATGAGACGATACTTCCCAGCGCGCCGCCATCGCCGCATCCTTAGAGCGGAGATGATCGTAACGCCAACCCCTGAGAGCGGAGGGGAGAGCCTTAGCTCCAGTCAACTGAAGGAGGATAGCATCACTCTGATCTGGCAGGATCGGGGTTTCCTTCTCGGGGAAAAAGGTAACCACACAGCGAATAGACTCCACTTCAGGCGTGGGCATGCTTTGTAGAGGGTGCTGAGCCTGAGTGACAGTGTTAACCACCTAATCGGTAAGTCACTTAAGTCCTCCGCGCTCCATCTATGAACCGTACGTGAAGCATAGATCTAGGCGCGGGTGCCAAACGGTGCCTGTCCCCTGTTTCCAGGGGATGTGCCAGGGAGGGGCCATCACGAGGAGAGAGTTGAAAGCAGGTCCGATTGGGCCAGAGAGGCGCAATACGAGAGCTGTTCCTCGACCTCCCTGACTTTACACAGTATCTGTGCGAGTAGGCTCACTGGAGAAATGCGTATTACGCACGCCCCGAGGCCAGCTGTGTAGCCAGTGGACTTTGCAGGGTTCGCCAAGTGGGGAACTCAAGCAAGAGCGCACGAATCTCTGAGTTAGAGAGAGAAAGGCGCAGCACAGAACAGCTGGACAGTCGCGGGTGGAGTCTCCATTTTCCCAGTCGAAACTGCCGTGAGAGCGAAAGGGCTGCACGGAGAGCTCGGTGGGGAAAAAATGGAATGCAGTGATTGCGCCGCGTATGACTCCGGGGGAGCAGACGGTGAGCGAGCTGAGACATGCTGCGAGAGCGGATACCCCCCATACGGTTGATATACGCCCCCGCTGCCGTACTGTCCGTCCTGACCAGTACGTGTTGTCGCTCCAGCACCGGTAAAAAACGGCGGAGAGCGAGGAACACTGCCAACAGCTCTAGGCGATTGATATGCCAATGCAACTAGGTTTTTTCAGCTGCATGCCCGCAACACACGGCCCCCCAGCCAGTGCTGGAAGCATCTGTCAAAACGACAATATGTCTGGACGCCTGTCCTAGAGGCACTCAGGCCTGTAGGAACGAGGGGTCGTTCCAGGGGCTGAGGGCGCGGCGACACAGCGCAGTGACAGTCACTCGGTGTGTGTCCGCGTGCCATGCGCGTCTGGGGACTCGATCGTGAAGCCAGTGCCGAAGTGGTCTCATATGGAGTTATCCGAGCGGCGTACAGCGGCTGTGGATGTCATATGCTCCAGGAGCCTCTGAAAGATTACAGTGGGACCACTATTTTGCTGTCAAACTCTCACAGACAGTTCAGCATTAGCTGAGCGCGCTCTCCGGAGAGGCGCGCTGTCATGGTGACCGAGTCCAGCTCCAAACCGAGAAAAAAGATCCTCTGCACGGGGGTGAGTTGCTCTTTTCTCAGTTGACCTGAAACCCCAATAGGTGGAGGTGCAGGAGCACCTTGTCTCTGTGCATAGACAATTGAGTTGCGAGAGGGCTAAAAACAGCCAGTCGCCGAGATAATTGAGTATGCGGATGCCTGCGAGCCGAAGGGGCGCTAGGGCACCCTCCGCGAGCTTGACCGCAGAAGAGTGACGGTGGCGTGGAGTATGGAGACGTGAAGTACGTGTCCTTCAGGTCTATTGCTGCAGACCAATCCCGAGGATGAACGCACCGGAGGATGCGCTTCTGCATAAGCATTTTGAACGGCAGCTTGTGCAGACAGCGGTTCAAAACGCGCAGATCTAGGATTGGCCGTAACCCACCGCTCTTTTGGGTACGATGAAGTACAGGCTGTAAACCCGCTCTCCATCTCGGCTAGAGAGGGATCGGTTAGATTGCCTCCTTCGCCAGGAGGACAGCAATCTTCTCTCGCAAGACAGGGGCGGGCACAGGGCTGACCCTGGTGACATACACCCCGTGAACTTGGGAGGCCGTTTTGCGAATTGAATCGCGTAGCCGAGTCTGATCGTGCGTATGAGCCACCGCAAAGGGCTGGGCTGCGCTAACCAGGCAGGCAGAGCCCTCGCTAATGACTGCATCGCAACAATCGCTGACGTACCAGCAGTGGGGCAGCGCGGAGTGGGAGTGCTGATCCGGGGAGCGCTGGGGTCCCGCGGAAGAGCTGGAGGTGAGAGATTCACTCACCTTGCACTCAGACTCCGGCGGAGAGGGCTGGAGGTGTGAGAGAAAGGAGACCGTCCTCCCAGACCCCGTGAGCCACTGGCGAAGTGCGCCGATCCTGCGAGCTGGAAGGCTTTTCATCGCGTCCCAGACTGGCAGTATTCGGGCTGTCACATCCAGGGAAGGGAAAGATGCTCTCTCTCTGAGGAGCCCGGCCCCCCACTGGGGAGAGAGCAAGTTCCCTCTTCTCCAGATGGCCGTCTCAGGAGCGCTTCGCGGTCCGTTAACCGGACTTAACGGCGCCCTGGGACGGGGAGCGCTGGTTGCCTGCGAGGTGCTCGGCGCTGCCGCTGGCCGGAGGCGCAGGCGGGGGCGGAGCAGCACTCGAAGACGGGCACTCTCGGCGACAAGCAGTGGATGTGGATGGTTCGGCAGGGGTGGAGCGGTCTTACATCCCCGCCGAAGGATGGCCCATCGTATCCGACTGTACCGCCGTGAATTCCTGGGTGAATTCACCAACGGTGTCGCCGAACGGGCCAGACTGGTATATGGGGGAGTCAAGAAAGTGAACTTTGTCGACTCCGCGCATATTTTTGCCAGGTTTAGCCTGAGGTGGCGCTCCTGGACCACTAACGTGGCCATCGTCTTTCCCGGGGCACACGCAGCGGACTTGAGATCCGTGGAGCTCAGTCGGGTGCGGTGCGGGGCTTGTAACAAGCCTGGGTCAGAACCACCCTCGTGCAGCTGGGCCAGCCCGCGCGCATGGACCCTGGCGTGCAGGGTGGAAGCAGCCTGGCCCACGGCTGTGTGGGCTCTGGCTCGGGAGGCAGAAAACCAACACGCCTTGGACGGGAGATGAGGCTAATTCATCAGACCATGACAGCCCAACCTCCGATGCAGCGGTGGACATCTGAGCCTCGGTGTCATCAAGTGAGAGGGCGGCCATCCGAGGGTGGAGCGCTTCTCTCACTCAAAGCTTGGATGGAGCGCGTGGAGGAGTGAGAGGTCCACAAGCCCGAAGGCGGCAGATTTACTCCCACTGTAACCCTCAGATCTGCCCGAGTGCCCACCGCGGAGCGGGGGACAACTGGGGTGGGTGGCTCTTTTGCAAGAGCGAGCCGCGATCTTAACTGTGCAACAGTCATGCCACCGCATTAACATGCTGGACCCCCAGACATGAAACGCAGTGCTCGTGCCCATCATCCGAGGACAGGAAACCACCGCATCCAGAAACGCACAGTCGGAGTGACGTCTTGAAAAAGACGTGCTGCACGACCGTGTTGCTCTTTTAGGAAATTCGCAACAATACATACCGCTCTGGAGGACCGGACCCAAAGGACTCCAGGCAGGGGAGAAACCCAGCTCGACCATCTGCCACTGCGTGTCACACACTCTGGACCGGGAGATCGCTCTCGTTCACTCTCTGTCTGAAACTCAGCTGGAGGAACCCTCATCGACTCTCTCAGAAGGCTGTTGAAGTCTCTGAAGTGAAAATGATGCTTTGGCTTTGCTCGCACATGTGCTATTATAGCAAGTTAATTGCAACGAGCATCAGGTGCGCAAGCTGAAGCTGCCAACTCATTGGCATTTCATTGGCCCGTTTACATACTCTTTCAGATGATTGGCTTTCTGAATGAAATCCCCATAGGGGAAGTTTCCACATAGCATTGAAGTTCCCCTTCCGAAGGGGAACCGAATTTTACAAAATACACTGTGTAGAGCAGAGAGACAGCAAAGAACCTCAAGGTGGGAATCAAACTCGGGTCACCATGCACACCAGAGTGCCATGTGGTAATGCACTAACCACTGCACCATTGGTGCCAACAGTTTACCCTGTATTTGAAGTTTTCTTATGCTCTAGGATCAATATTGGTGAATTTACACTGTAATTAGATGATGATGGTCCAGGATCAACATTAGTGAATTTACACTGTATTTAAATATTTTATGATAGTCCAGGATCAACATTAGTGAATTTACACTGTATTTAAATGATGATTGTCAAGGATCAACATTAGTGAATTTACACTGTAATTGAATGACGGTCCAGGATAAACATTAGTGCATTTACACTGTATATAAATGATGATGGTCCAGGATCAACATTAGTGAATTTACACTGTATTTAAATGATGATGGTCCAGTATCAACAATAGTGAATTTAAACTGTATTTAAATTTTTATGATAGTCCAGGATCAACATTAGTGAATTTACACTGTAATTAAATGATGGTCCAGGATAAACATTGGTGAATTTACACTGTAATTAAATAATG
Source organism: Danio kyathit (assembly GCA_903798195.1). Taxonomy (NCBI): domain Eukaryota; kingdom Metazoa; phylum Chordata; class Actinopteri; order Cypriniformes; family Danionidae; genus Danio; species Danio kyathit. The sequence goes on along the minus strand of LR812523.1, from coordinate 50,572,487 downwards.
ATGGTCCAGGATCAACATTAGTGCATTTACACTGTAATTAAATGATGATGGTAAAGGATCAACGTTAGTGAATTTACACTGTATTTAAATGTTTATGATGGTCCAGGATCAACATTGGTTAATTTATACTGTAATTAAATGATGATGGTCCAGGATCAACACTGGTGAATTTACACTGTAATTCAATGAAGATGGTCCAGGTTCAACATTACACAGTTTGCACTGTATTTAAATGTTTATGATGATCCGGGATCAACATTAGTGAATTTACATTGTATTTAAATGATGATTGTCAAGGATCAACATTAGTGAATTTACACTGTAATTAAATGATGATGGTCCAGGTTCAACATTACAGAGTTTGCACTGTATTTAAATGTTTATGATGGTCCAGGATCAACATTGGTTAATTTATACTGTAATTAAATGATGATGGTCCAGGTTCAACATTACAGAGTTTGCAGTGTATTTAAATGTTTATGATGGTCCAGGATCAACATTAGTGAATTTACACTGTAAACAAATGATGATGGCCCAGGATAAACATTAGTGAATTTACACTGTATATAAATGATGATGGTCCAGGATCAGAATTAGTGAATTTACACTGTAATTAAATGATGATGGTCCAGGATCAACATTAGTGCATTTACACTGTAATTAAATGATTATGGCCCAGGATCAGCATTAGTGAATTTACACTGTATATAAATGATGATAGTCCAGGATCAACGTTAGTGAATTTACACTGTATTTAAATGTTTATGATGGTCCAGGATTAACATTAGTGAATTTACACTGTAATTAAATAATGATGGTCCAGGATCAACATTAGTGAATTTATACTGTAATTAAATGATGATGGTCCAGGATCAACACTAGTGAATTTACACTGTAATTCAATAATGATGGTCCAGGTTCAACATTACAGAGTTCGCACTGTATTTAAATGTTTATGATGGTCCAGGATCAACGTTAGTGAATTTACACTGTATTTAAATTTTTATGATGGTCCAGGATCAACATTAGTGACATTCCACTGTATTTAAATGATGATGGTCCTGGATCATCTTTAGAGAATTTACACTGTATTTAAACGATGATGGTCCAGGACCAACATTAGTGAATTTAAACTGTATTTTTATAATAATGGTCCAGGATCAACATTAGTGAATTTACACTGTATTTAAATGTCGATGGTCCTGGATCAACATTAGTGAATTTACACTGTATTTAAATGATGATGGTCCATGGTCAACATTGGTGAATTTACACTGTATTTAAATATTTATGATGGTCCATGATCAACATTAGTGAATTTACACTGTATTTAAATGTTGATGGTCCAGGATCAACATTAGTGAATTTACACTGTATTTAAATTTTGATGGTCCACGATCAACATTAGTGAATTTACACTGTATTTAAATTTTGATGGTCCAGGATCAACATTAGTGAATTTACCCTGTATTTAAATGTTTCTGATGGTCCTGGATCAACATTAGTGAATTTGCACTGTATTTAAATGATGATGGTCCAGGATCAACGTTAGTGAATTTACACTGTATTTAAATGATGATGGTCCAGGATACACATTAGTGAATTTATACTGTAATTAAATGATGATGGTCCAGGATCAACACTAGTGAATTTACACTGTAATTCAATAATGATGGTCCAGGTTCAACATTACAGAGTTCGCACTGTATTTAAATGTTTATGATGGTCCAGGATCAACATTAGTGAATTTACACTGTATTTAAATTTTTATGATGGTCCAGGATCAACATTAGTGACATTCCACTGTATTTAAATGATGATGGTCCTGGATCATCTTTAGAGAATTTACACTGTATTTAAACGATGATGGTCCAGGACCAACATTAGTGAATTTAAACTGTATTTTTATAATAATGGTCCAGGATCAACATTAGTGAATTTACACTGTATTTAAATGTCGATGGTCCTGGATCAACATTAGTGAATTTACACTGTATTTAAATGATGATGGTCCATGGTCAACATTGGTGAATTTACACTGTATTTAAATATTTATGATGGTCCATGATCAACATTAGTGAATTTACACTGTATTTAAATGTTGATGGTCCAGGATCAACATTAGTGAATTTACACTGTATTTAAATTTTGATGGTCCAGGATCAACATTAGTGAATTTACACTGTATTTAAATTTTGATGGTCCAGGATCAACATTAGTGAATTTACCCTGTATTTAAATGTTTCTGATGGTCCTGGATCAACATTAGTGAATTTGCACTGTATTTAAATGATGATGGTCCAGGATCAACGTTAGTGAATTTACACTGTATTTAAATGATGATGGTCCAGGATACACATTAGTGAATTGATACTGTAATTAAATGATGATGGTCCAGGATCAACACTAGTGAATTTACACTGTAATTCAATAATGATGGTCCAGGTTCAACATTACAGAGTTCACACTGTATTTAAATGTTTATGATGGTCCAGGATCAACATTAGTGAATTTACACTGTATTTAAATTTTTATGATGGTACAGGATCAACATTAGTGACATTCCACTGTATTTAAATGATGATGGTCCTGGATCATCTTTAGTGAATTTACACTGTATTTAAACGATGATGGTCCAGGACCAACATTAGTGAATTTAAACTGTATTTTTATAATAATGGTCCAGGATCAACATTAGTGAATTTACACTGTATTTAAATGTCGATGGTCCTGGATCAACATTAGTGAATTTACACTGTATTTAAATGATGATGGTCCATGGTCAACATTGGTGAATTTACACTGTATTTAAATATTTATGATGGTCCAAGATCAACATTAGTGAATTTACACTGTATTTAAATGTTGATGGTCCAGGATCAACATTAGTGAATTTACTCTGTGTTGAAATGATGAAGGTCCAAGATCAACATTAGTGAATTTACACTGTATTTAAATTTTGATGGTCCAGGATCAACATTAGTGAATTTACACTGTATTTAAATGATGATGGTCCAGGATCAACATTAGTGAATTTACTCTGTGTTGAAATGATGAAGGTCCAAGATCAACATTAGTGAATTTACACTGTATTTAAATTTTGATGGTCCAGGATCAACATTAGTGAATTTACACTGTATTTAAATGATGATGGTCCATGGTCAACATTGGTGAATTTACACTGTATTTAAATATTTATGATGGTCCAAGATCAACATTAGTGAATTTACACTGTATTTAAATGTTGATGGTCCAGGATCAACATTAGTGAATTTACTCTGTGTTGAAATGATGAAGGTCCAAGATCAACATTAGTGAATTTACACTGTATTTAAATTTTGATGGTCCAGGATCAACATTAGTGAATTTACCCTGTATTTAAATGTTTCTGATGGTCCTGAATCAACATTAGTGAATTTGCACTGTATTTAAATGATGATGGTCCAGGATCAACGTTAGTGAATTTACACTGTATTTAAATGATGATGGTCCAGGATACACATTAGTGAATTTACACTGTATTTAATTGTTGATGGTCCAGGATCAATGTTAGTGAATTTACGCTGTATTTAAATGATGATAGTCCAGGATCAACATTAGTGAATTTACACTGTATTTAAATGTTGATGGTCCAGGATCAACGTTAGTGAATTTACGCTGTAATTAAATGATGATGGTCCAGGATCAACGTTAGTTAATTTACACTGTATTTAAATGATGATGGTCCAGTATCAACATTAGTGAATTTACACTGTATTTAAATGTTGATGGTCCAGGATCAACGTTAGTAAATTTACGATGTTTTTAAATGATGATGGTCTAGGATCAACATTAGTGAATTTACACTGTATTTAAATTTTTATGATGGTCCAGGATCAACATTAGTGAATTTCCACTGTATTTAAATGATTATGGTCCATGGTCAACATTGGTGAATTTACACTGTATTTAAATATTTATGATGGTCCAGGGTCAACATTAGTGAATTTACACTGTATTTAAATGTTGATGGCCCAGGATCAACATTAGTGAATTTACTCTGTGTTGAAATGATGAAGGTCCAAGATCAACATTAGTGAATTTACACTGTATTTAACAGATGATGGTCCAAGATTAACATTAGTGAATTTACACTGTATTTAAATTTTGATGGTCCACGATCAACATTAGTGAATTTACACTGTATTTAAATTTTGATGGTCCAGGATCAACATTAGTGAATTTACCCTGTATTTAAATGTTTCTGATGGTCCTGGATCAACATTAGTGATTTTGCACTGTATTTAAATGATGATGGTCCAGGATCAACATTAGTGAATTTACACTGTATTTAAATGCAGGGGGAAATGTAACTTTGGCCATTGAGCGGGCGCTGTGAGTGGCCCATTTCGGCGTTGCGATTTTGGGTTCAGGCCTACTTGGTGTTTCATTTGATGTGCGAACATTGTTTGTGACCTGTTTTGTTCTAGTGCCGGGTGGTTTGTTTGCCATGCCGTTTTGAGCTGTGCCGGATCGTTTTTCCTCATCATGCGTCTCCCGCTCCTCGAGCGCGTTGCGCGCCTCTCTCCGCCGCATCCCTCCTTGCTCTTCGGCGCGCGCACGCCGGGTCTTCACTTGCGCTGGGGCCTGTTCGGAACGGTGGATGCTTGGCGCCGCATGGTCTGTCTGAGTCTTTCCTCATTTCGGAATGTAGTCTAAATACCCAGCAAACATTTGGACGTCCGATTATCGAGAAAAAAAAAAAAAAAAAAAAAACACGTTCCTCCATCACGTCGTGTCATGGTTGAAAAGTAGTTCCATAATGAAAATCCTACCGATGTTTTGCATCATCTGGTCGTGAATCGCACGTCTTTTGTACACGGTTCCCGCACGTTGAAATATGTCATGTTCTGAACGTTCGTGCCTTATTCAGGTTGTTTAAACTTAAAGCAAAAACAGCCTGAATATCTTACCATGCATAGCTAATAAAACTTAACACCAGAAAGCGCTACATATTTTCAGTCGGTCTACATACTCCAATGAAAGCCGAGTGCAAAATTTATTTACAATTAGACCTGCGGTGGGAAAAAAAAAAAAAAAAAAAAAAAAACACGCTCGGCAGGCACAGAAGTTGCAGGAACAGCCAGGTACCACTGGGCAAGGGTGCTTAGCCTTGCATATTGAGACTCATTTATTTGGCACCACAATAAAGGATCTGGGTTTAGAGAGATGCATGGCTCCCTGAAGTAGCTTTCGATTTTGGTGTCATCCGATGAAACATTACTCATGCCGTAGGCTAGGCCTCGCCGAAAAGAGTGTCAAGACACGGCGCGCACATGACAGCTGAAAGTATCACACACCAGACGTGCACATTCGCACTGTATTTAAAATGAAACTATTCAGATGCGTTCTGCGTTGCGGCAGAAATATGAATAGTGTCCTCAATCGTGCTGGGCACCGCCGTGTACCCTGATGGAAACCTACGTTTAGGATTCAGAAATGCGCTGCGTGGCACTGCCTGGCGCAACACGGCGCTTCTGCTGTGTGACCCCCTATACTCGAACTGCGCTCAGGTCTCGCCTCCAGACCGCAACTCTCTGCAGCCATGACCAATCAAATATCAAACTACCGCCCAAAATACCAGCATAACCAATCAGAAAGATTGAAAGTAATTTAATTTTAGAGCCAATCGATCATCGTTTTCATGCTCGATTATTGCTGATGGGTTCGATTAATTGAATAATCGTGCACATCCCTAATATAAAGAACATTAGCATTAGAACAACTGTCAGTAACACCCAGTCATCACATGGACAGGCCTTCGCAACAATTTATCGACTATGTAAGAGAATTCCAACAAGGAAAATCTTAACTGTTGGGTATTTTATTTTTGGGGGTAGACTCTGCCTGTCAACATCCTTCGACAGGACCTAATCATAATTTAGCGGATGTACTCCAATTTCCTAAAAAGCTAGACATTAATTGTAGTAAATCATAACGGATTGCCCATTTCACGGGTTTCATACAAGGTAACCTTGATCTAGCCTAGCTGCCTGCCGGGGCTCCGTCTCGCTCAGCAAGCCCGCCAGGGCTCCGTCTCGCACAGCAAGCCCGCCGGGGCTCCGTCTCGCACAGCAAGCCCGCCGGGGCTCCGTCTCGCACAGCAAGCCCGCCAGGGCTCACACTAGACTTTTCTCCCCATAGACTTCCATTCATACGCACGCGAATGCGTCAGACGGAAATGCAGGGTCTGCTTTACGCTGCAATTTTGCCAGGGCTCCGTCTAGCACAGCCAATCCGCCGGGGCTCCGTCTAGCACAGCCAGCCCGCCGGGGCTCCGTCTAGCACAGCCAGCCCGCCGGGGCTCCGTCTAGCACAGCCAGCCCATCGGGGCTCCGTCTAGCACAGCCAGCCCGTCGGGGCTCCGTCTCCAACAGCCAGCCCGCCGGGGCTCCGTCTAGCACAGCCAGCCCGTCGGGGCTCCGTCTCGAACAGCCAGCCCGCAGGGGCTCCATCTAGCACAGCCAGCCCGCCGGGGCTCCGTCTTGCTCAGCCAGCCCGCCGGGGCTCCGTCTCACACAGCCAGCCCGCCCGCCGGGGTTCCGTCTCGCACAGCCAGCCCGCCGGGGCTCCGTCTCGAACAGCCAGCCCGCAGGGGCTCCGTCTAGCACAGCCAGCCCGCAGGGGCACTGTCTAGCACAGCCAGCCCGCAGGGGCTCCGTCTAGCACAGCAAGCCCGCCGAGGCTCTGTCTCACACCGCTAGCATGCAGGGACTCCGTCTAGCACAGCGTGCCTGCCGGGGCTCCGTCTTGCTCAGCGAGCCCGCAGGGAAAACTTCTCTCTTCTGCTCTACTCTGCCCGTCGGGGCACGGTCTCTGTCTCTTTGGCCCATCGGGGCACGCTCTATCGATTTGGCTCATCGGGGCACGCTCAGTCTCTTCGGCCCGTCGGGGCACGCTCTCAGTCTCTTCGGCCCGTCGGGGCACGCTCTCAGTCTCTTCGGCCCGTCGGGACACACTCTGTCTCTTCGGCCCGTCGGGGCACGCTCTCAGTCTCTTCGGCCCGTCGGGGCACGCTCTCAGTCTCTTCGGCCCGTGGGGGCACGCTCTCAGTCTCTTCGGCCTGTTGGGGCATACTCTTAGCTCTGCATCTCCACTGGGGCTTTCTCCCATAATTTAGCCCAATTGTGTGCTTCGTTTTATCTTCATGCTGGATCTCTTGTATACCTCACTGCCCATCAGGGCACTATTTAATCTCCATTTTGCTTTACGCGATTTGCATTAATATACATTATAAGCCATCTCATGTGCGTGTCATTCTCTGTTTTAGGATTGCTACAAAACTGAACCCTAAGTTTTGTCTTTTGGGGTTGGCTTCGCCCTGCCTTCATCTTCAGGCAGGATCTGCCAGCTCATCCAGTATTCCGTACCATAGACGAGGCTTACGCCAAAGGACTTCATGAAAGGATCGTAACGAACTCAAACTTATGCAAACAAATTCACAATAAATGTTTATCCGCCTCCTGAGAAGTCTTGTCTGGTAGAAATAAAAGCTTTAGCGATAGTTCTGCCAGGAAGACTGCGATGTCACGTCATTCATAATAATTATCTCGTCGGCCTATAACAACCAAGCAAGCTGTATATAAGCCCATCTAAACAATCTGTTTCGCTGTACTCAGGTGACGATGCGGAAGTTTCCCTCCATCCTCCCCACCACCACCACCAGGTTGGCCTCGTCTCCATACAGGGGGTTGGCTTCGCCCTGCCTTCATCTTCAGGCAGGATCTGCCAGCTCATCCAGTATTCCGTACCATAGACGAGGCTTACGCCAAAGGACTTCATGAAAGGATCGTAATGAACTCAAACTTATGCAAACAAATTCACAATAAATGTTTATCTGCCTCCTGAGAAGTCTTGTCTGGTAGAAGTGAATTTACACTGTATTTCAATGTTGATGGTCCAGGATCAACGTTAGTGAATTTACGCTGTATTTAAATGATGATAGTCCAGGATCAACATTAGTGAGTTTACACTGTATTTAAATGATGATGGTCCTGGATCAACATTAGTGAATTTACCCTGTATTTAAATGTTGATGGTTCAGGATCAACATTAGTGATTTTACACTGTATTTAAATGTTGATGGTCCAGGATCAACATTAGTAAATTTACACTGTATTTAAATGATGATGGTCCTGGATCAACATTAGTGAATTTACACTGTATTTAAATGATGATGGTCCAGGGTCAACATTAGTGAATTTACACTTTATTTAAATGATTATGGTCCACAATCAACATTGGTGAATTTACACTGTATTTCAATGTTGACGATCCAGGATCAACATTAGTGAATTTACACTGTATTTAAATGTTGATGATCCGGGATCAACATTAGTGAATTTACACTGTATTTAAATATTTATGATGGTCCAGGATCAACATTAGTGAATTTACACTGTATTTAAATTTTGATGGTCCTGGATCAACATTAGTGAATTTACACTGTATTTAAATGTTGATGGTCCTGGATCAACATTAGTGAATTTACACTGTATTTAAATGATGATGGTCCACGATCAACATTGGTGAATTTACACTGTAATGAAATGTTTCTGATGGTCCAGGATAAACATTCGTGAATTTACACTGTAATAAATGATGATGGTCCAGGTTCAACATTGGTGAATTTACACTGTATTTAAATGTTGCTGATCCAGGATCAACATTAGTGAATTTACAATGTATTTAAATATTTATGATGGTCCATGATCAACATTAGTGAATTTACACTGTATTTAAATAATGATGGTCCAGGATCAACATTAGTGAATTTACACTGTATTTAAATTTTTATGTTGGTCCAGGATCAACGATAGGGAATTAACACTGTATTTA
>LR812523.1:50497842-50563510 GCA_903798195.1 Danio kyathit | reverse complement strand
TTTTTTTTTAGTGAAGATGTCAGTGTTTGGTCATCTGTTTGATTTTTATGATTTATTATTTAGAAATTGATGAGCAATAAACTTGTCAATTAGTGTCAGTTAGTTTGAGTCAATTAAATATCTGGCTAATTAGTGAAATTAGTGGGAATTCTTATGTTATTGGGAAAATATATAATGTACAGCATCTTTTTACTGCTCTGATTTTTTTCAAAAAAATTTTTTCTTCTAATTTAATACAGCTCGGTGGGCGACGCAGTGACGCAGTGGGTAGTGCTGTCGCCTCACAGCAAGAAGGTCGCTGGTTCGATCCAGTTAGCATTTCTGTGTGGAGTTTGCATGTTCTCCCCGTGTTCACGTGGGGTGCTCCGGGTGCTCCGGTGTTCCCCACACGTCCAAAGACAAGCCGTACAGGTGAATTGGGAAAGCTAAATTGTCCTAGTCTATGAGTGTGAATGAGTGTGTATGATGTTTCCCAGTGATGGGTTGCAGCTGTAAGGGCTTCTGCTGCGTAAAAGAATGCTGGATAAGTTTGCAGTTCATTCCGCTGTGGCAACCCAAGATTAATAAAGGGACTAAGCTGAAAAGAAAATGAAAGAATGAATGAATACAGCTCTTATTTGACTTTGTTTGCATTCCATTTCTGGCAAAATGTGTATTATTATTTTCATGCATGCTCCCTACTGTATTTAAGTAAATAAAAAACATTAAGTAATTGTTTTTTTTTCAGAAAGTAAATTATTTTAATGTAATTTCAAAGTAGCCTACATATAAAACTGTGTGGTAACCATACTAATCAACATTCAGAAAGTTCACAATCTGAATGAAATGGTTCCAGGAAATTAAAGGCAACTGTCTCTTCACCCGTTCAAAATAATACAACAGTAGACAGAACACTTTGATCGTCAGTGTTGAGGTTTTGCAGCAGTCAGCATTATATTCATTTCCAAGCGAAATAAATGCATTTAAATTCCCCTTTTTGTTGCGTCCATAAATAATGCCCAAAATTTTAGCTCCACTCATTGCAGTTGTAAATTGTTTTAGTTGACATGCATGAAATTCCTCCATGCATATTCTTAGAAATATGACTGAAACCCATTTTCCATTACACAAACCTAATGCATTACAATCCTCGGCTGCTGTGCAGGACTGCTTCATCAGCAACACATCAGTTCAAGTTTACCCCAATACAACTCAATTCGCTTTAAGGCACACAGGTCTTTCATCATCAACAAATTTTCACCCTTCTGCAAATGCAGTCAAAAGCTTCACGTTCTCTATAACGTGCACTTTCCTCACTTGTAGCCCTCGCCCAAGCATTTTTAGTGAGGAAATATGTTGAGAGTTTAATTGCGAGGGGAGATCTGTGCTCTCCTTGGCTCTGAAAGATTAACCATTAGAGGAATTTGAGGAAATGGGAAGTGGCTAGCAAGAAGAAGAAATGCCATGGGGTGCCATGGATCACTTTCCTTTTAATGGCTCGGCATCGTTAAAAGCTTCCCCCCCCTTCCTGATCGTGACTCAAAACATAATTGACCTGTAAGGCCTTTAATGAACATCACATATCACAAGCCTCTGAAATAGTAGCATCTTATCAATGAGCCGAGCAGTCTGGCAGAACCAAATTAACGCTCAACAGATGCCGCTTTTGATGAAGGTCATGTTGCGCAAACCAAACAAGCCCTCTTCATTTGATGGATTGATATTACCTGTGGAACAAACCCTTTGGAATAAACATGATTATTTGTACAGTGCCTCTTATATCTCGAGCACTTTTATGGGACATCGAAATGTAGAGGCTAGTGGAGGATTTAAATGTGTATCTGTAAATCAGGGTATACTATGGGAACATTGTTTTGATGCCATGAGGAAAACAACTAATAAAAAAAACACAGAATTAAATATTTATAAAAACTAAAATACAGATTGTTTTCTGTGAGGGTTTGGGGTAAGAATTAGGAATTAAAAATTAGGGACAGAATAAACAGTCTGTACACTACCTGACAAAAGTCTTGTCGTTGATCCCAGTTGTAAGCAACAAATAATACTTGACTTCTAGTTGATCATTTACAAAAGTGAGAGAAAGTAGATTTTTCTCATGAATCATCTGTTGAACTGCACATGGACCCACATGGACCCAAGATTCGCAAAGAAATCATCAAGTTTGGTGAAGGAAAATCATGGTTTGGGGTTACATTCATATGGGGGTGCAAGTGATCTGGAGAGTGGATGACGACATCAACAGCCTGAGGTATCGAGACATTTGTGCTGCCCATTACATTACAAACCACAGGAGAGGGCAAATTCTTCAGCAGGATAGCGTTCTCATACTTCAGCCTCAACATCAAAGTTTCTGAAAGCAAGGAAGGTCAAGGTGCTCCAGGATTGGCCAGCCCAATCACCAGACATGAGCATTATTGAGAATGTCTGGGGTAAGATGAAAAAGGAGGCATTAAAGATGAATCCAAAGAATCTTGATGAACTCTGGGAGTTCTGCATGTAAGCTTTCTTTGTCATTCCAGACGACTTTATTAATAAGTTATTTGAGTCATTGCAGAGATGTATGGATGCAGTCCTCCAAACTCATGGGAGTCATACACAATATTAATACTTTTTCCACTGCACCATGACTTTATTTTCTATACTGTACATTATTTCTGTTAAGTGACAAGACTTTTGTCTTAGCAAAGTCAGACCTTACTGTTCTAATTCAATAATTAAAAATCAAGGCATGTTCATATTTTATTTTGGTAAAATGAGCAAAATCTAGAGGCCTTTGCCTTTCATATAAGCCACTACTGAAACCAAACAATCAACAAGAAGTCAAGTTATTATTTATTTTTCCTAAAACTTGGATAGGTGACAAGACTTATTCAGGTACACACTGTAAAAAAAAAGTGATTTCTATGGTAAAAACTGTAAAAATGCTTTTTGTTGACATTACTATGATTCTTTTTAGTTTTTTTTTGACTTCAAAGCACTTTTGTATTAACACTAGAAACACAGTAGTTTACCATAAAAATTAAAAAATAATGTGAATAACTGGCAACAACAGCATTTTTTTTTTTTTCGTAAATTTTCTGCATTTTATTTTTTACTTACTCCCAGGACCATTTATATCGAACTTGATATTTAGCCGCACCATATTGGTGTTTTGTAACATCTAGTTTTTATGAGGTGGGTTGTTAGCCCATCACTCAACCCCCAACCTGGAGGACTAGGCCATACACACACTACGGACAATGACGGACAATTTAACTAGCAATTCACGAGGAGAACATGCAAACTCCACAGAGTAATGCCAACTGACCCAGCCAGCTTAAACCAGCAACCTTCTTGCTGTGAGGCAACAGATTTTATTTTTATAGTGCAATATTAAAAAAAATCTATGAGAAGTATCCATTCCATAAAGATAGCTCTAAAAGTTTGTGCGCGCATGTATCTATGTGCATGCATGTGTGTGTGTGTGTGTGTGTGTGTGTGTGTGTGTGTGCATGCACTGGGATTGGTAAAATGGAGAGCCCGATTTCTGATTAACTTAGTTATCTCATCTTTCTTTCATTCCATTTTTTTCTTTCAATAAAAAAGTGCATAATTAAGCAATATAAACAGACAATTGGCAGACACTTGTTTGTATTTTGAAGATCCCCACACAGAAAAATGTTTCCGTGCTTTTAAGGAAGGATGCACAGTTTTGACACGCTGATCAAAACTGGGGCATAATAACCTTTCCATTTGCAGTTCTGCCAGGATTCTTACACCGGCGTGAACTGCAAGTTTGTATTGATTGAGTGTCCAGTGCGGCAGACATGGATGCCCTTTGTGCTCTAATTAGCAAAGCTGTGAAAAATGAGCACTGCAGCAGAGCTGATAAATGCATTTGTCAGAGTCTGACATGCACTGTGTTAACAGAGCTATTTCAGCACAAAATTCTTCCCGGTAGGGTGAGGTCACGATGTTACCTACAGGGGTCAGTAACACGATGAGAGGACGGTAATAGGTAACGTCCTGCTTGGAGATTTGAGCGACAGGAGCTATAATACAGGATATTATGTGTGCAACAATTATTGCACAGCTCTTGAATGCCTAATTCAGATCAATTTTGACATTTAGCAGACATATTTTCTAATATTTCCTGCCATAGCAACACTGTGTAACATATTTATGACTCATTGAATGAATGACTCACTAATAAATTGTTAAATTCTTAAACTAATCATTTTGACACCCTTTTAACTTTTTTAGTTCCTATATCAGTGTTTCTGAAGTAATCAGTTTAGTGAATGACTTCTCATAAATATGAATACCACGATATCTTTTACTAATGGTCAAAAGTTTGCAACACAGGCTCATTGTGAAAACGTACCTCCTTATACATTACTGGAGAGTGAGAAATATGTAGCCAGAGCTATTTAGGGCTATGTATGGGGTGATCGGTCGATCAGTCAGTTGGTCTATCGGTCGGTCAGTCAGTCAGCAGCCTCTGGTATTTCACGTTGTCCAGAAATGTATACAGGGGTACGTATCAATGAGCATGGGTTAAAAGTTTTACAACAGTAAGGTTTGTATTTTTTAAGTATCTTCTGCTATATTCTGCATAAATTTGAATATATTTTAAAATGTGATTTATTTTTATTGCACAATTTTGAGCATCATTACTCCAGTCAGATGATCCTTCTGAAATCTCTCTAATATTCATATTTCCTGTTCAAGAAACAGTTTTATTAAAAGTGATAATGACATTTTATAACTTTATTACTTTCTATCCTCAAAAAAAGCTGAGCATTTTACTGAGCTGTTTTCACAATAAATAATAATAATAATAATAATAATAATAATAATAATAATAATAATAATACATTTTTGAGAAACAGAACATTAGAATGACTGATGCTAAAATAATGACAAAAGTATTTCATAATTTCACAGTTTTTGCTGGACATTGGGTCAAATAAATGCAGGCTTGGTAACCAGAATATACTTATTTAAAAAAAAATCTTACTGTTCTAAAACATTTGACTGTATTTTAAAATATTCTACCAGCATCACAATACCAAGCAGCATTGTAATACACTGCAGTATTGTGTTCAAACAAACAACATAACAAACATTAAATAATCTTAATAAATAAATATAGAAATTAAAAATCTAATAGTAATTTAAAGCTGCTGAGCGAAGCAAGTGACATTTTAGATTCTGACTCACCAGAAAGATTTAAAAACATGATCATTCAATTTTGCTTGGAGAAGGTGAAAAGTTTTGCTTTTTGCAACTTTTTTCATTTATTGTCCAAAATATAATTACATGTATGATTTATTAAAAACGATATCTTGTGCTGTTTTTGGGGTGTTCAAACTTCGAAGTAGTGTTACTGTAAAAATAATATGATCAATAAGGTCCTTTTTTACGATGACCGAGAGAGCTTAATGTGCTGCAATTTAGGAAAAAACATGCAATTACAAAAAACAACAGCAAATTAAGGAACAATCTTTATTCATTTGACAGAACATATGCTGCAAATCCTCACAATGCAAACACAATAAAAAATGCTCTGCACTTTCACACAACACAAACAATTTAGGAAAAGGCGCTGCATTTTCTCACAACACTTGCAAAAACATGTTTCAAGTGAACCCAAAAACGTGACAGACGCCGCTGTGCTCAGTAAAGTTGTAGGTGATCTTTGTAAGGTGAGGTTTTTGTTTGTTTGTTTTAACATCCTGATGCCTTTGTCTTTTGTATTTTATTAGCCTAAATAACCATCATTGATATTTACATTAGATGTCACCTATGCTGTTGTTGTCTATTGGAAGGAATGCGACAATAGAGCCACCATTTTACTACAGGGTAGCGCTCCTTTGAAATGAATTTGGGACTTGAATTAGAATTTTGAATTTGAATTTGAAGATGCAGTGAAGGACTGACCATCCGGAGCCATAGATACTGTATGTAAACATTTATACATATATTGATGATCAGGAGTTTTCCCGGTGGTCAGTATGCAAATATTTTTTATTCATTCATTCATTTTCTTCTCAGCTTAGTCCCTCTATTAATCTGGGGTCGCCACAGCGGAATGAACCGCCAACTTATCCAGCACGTTTTTTACGCAGCAGATGCCCTTCCAGCTGCAACCCATCTCTGGGAAACATCCATACATACTCATACACTATGGACAATTTAGCCTACCCAATTCACCTGTACCGCATATCTTTGGAATGTGGAGGAAACCGGAGCACCTGGAGGAAACCCACACAAACACAGGGAGAACATGCAAACTCCACACAGAAACGCCAACTGACCCAGCCGAGACTCGAACCAGCGACCTTCTTGCTGTGAGGCGACAGCACTACCTACTGCGCCACCATATTTTTATTAAAATTAAAAAAGTTAGAATTTTACATCACTTTCTACATTGATGGATAAGTGACCGCATGGGCATTCCTGACAAAAAGCATGTGTTTGTGCACATGGAAATGTATTATCCTCACTCCCTGTTAACTTTGATCTAATCCATGTCCTGAAAACACCCCCTCTCCCGCTTTCACTTCTAATTAACCGAGGCAACAATTCATTTGTGAATGAATCTCCGTTATGAACGATTCGTGTGAACCATCGATATCTCTGCATCTTATCTGCATATCCACCTTTCTGATCTAAATGGTATATAACATTTTTAATACTCAATAATTTAGTCTGGACAGTATGCACATTGAGGCGCAGGCGCTGTTATGTTATCAGACACCCTTATAAGTTACTTCAAAAACTTGCCGTTACTTCACTTAGCCGACAATAATACACGTTTCTGGCACCGCAGCGTCTTGTTGTATTGTTTGCTCATTTTATTCAACAAAACTAGCATAAGCCTAGAATTTAGTGGAAGTTGCTGCTACTTTGCCTTATGATCAGTGCAGTAAGTGACTGTATGATCATCAATAACGTGACTTGTTTAGCACAAAAGTTTGTAACATACAAAAAAATAAATCTTAGTTATGAAATGTGTTGCCTTTATGCTTTGTTTTTCTTTGTTTACTCATTACTACACCTGTACGCAGCGCAAAAGTCAGCATCTTCAGATTGGCTTTAGTCTTGACTAGTGCGGTTGAATTTGTCCTGGGAGCACTGTACTAATATGGCGGCGGTATTGATGCAAGCTCAGGGTCCGTATGCGATATCTACACTGGGGTGGTACCTTTTCAAAATGTACACATTTGTACTTAAAGGGTCCATATTGGTACCTCAAAAGTATATATTATTACCTAAAATTTTAAGAGGAACACTTTTGTAATTTTTAGCTACCCTTGAGGTATTAATATGGACCTTTTAGGTACAAATCTGTACCTTTTGAAAAGGTACCACCTCAGTGACAACTTGCATACCTTTATTTCTGAGAGTGTAGTGTACATATCTATGAATAACCATAACCTATAGCCGGGTTCGTCACGTTTTAGCATCCTCGTCACATTTCCATTGTGTTCTGTGCTATTTCAAAGTGTTGTGAGAAAGTGCAGTGCATTTTTATAAATTGTTTACGTTGTGTGAAAATGCAGCACGTTTTTTAAAACTCTATGCATTGTGAGGATTTGCAGCACGTATGCTGTCAAATGGAGTAAGATCTTTTCTTAATTTGCTGGAGTTTTTGTAATTGCATGTGCTTTCCTAAATTGCATCACTTTAAGCTCTCTTGGCCACCGTACTTTTTTAAACTTCAGTTACTTAAACCATATCTTAACGATATTTAGCTTAAAGATATTATAGTTTTGATTTTTGATTTGATTCAACAACTATTTAAGCCAGCAACTTAGTTTGTTCCTTGCTAGCATTACTGTCACAGTAAACATAAAGCCACACCTAAGCCACATTGTGTGTTATTGTAAACCATGTATTGACAATAATAATATAGTAGCACCAGCTATGATTTTTAGCTTTACATAAGTGAAGTACCAATCATGCAATACACATTCGCACTATTTTGTTTCATAAAAATGCAACTGGCATCATATTGTGTCTCAGCTATCGACTGTATTGAAAAATACTTGACATCAGTATTAATTATAATCGTAATCATGTTGCAGTGTTCTCTCAAATACATAGCAGTATGTAAAACTTGCAAACAACACTGACCTAATCATTATACAAAATGCCAGGCCATCACAATAGGTGAGCGAGATCTCTGTGGAGGCAGAGGAACTGGAGTCTAATCTTGTGATGGCAGAAGCAGAATCTAAGCCAGCCTCCTTTGTGAAGATGCCATGCCGTCAGTTGCTGAGGCTCATATCATTTGGCTCCACCTCAGCAAGTGTGTTTGACAGGCTGAACCGCCAGATAAGAACTGGACGATAATTTATTTAGTGCTTCTACCTGAATAAGGGCATGAGAAATGTGTTCTAGTCTCTCCCTCTCGCCTGGAACACCTGGGTCTTACTGTCCTCTCTGATAATGTGAAAATGATTTACCGAGCAAAAAGGGCCAGTTATCGAGGCTTGGTATCAAACCTGCACAGTTTGTTGGTTTGTTCATGCTGATTGTTTATTCATTGTTATCTTTTATGAAGCAGGAAAAATAAAATGCCCCCATAAATGCTTTTCTTTACGATTTGTGTTATTCATATCACGTCTATTTTTGAATGTGATACATGATATGCTATTTTAAACCACAAGTAAGCTTTGAATATTTTAGTCGAATAACTGAATATTTAATACAATATATTTTACAGAAAATTAGCCATATATACAGCACTGGACTTTTCCTCTTTTATTTTGGACACATTTTATTATCGTTATTTCTTTATTTTTTGCTTTTATTATGATAGGACATAAGATATTGACAGGAAGTGAAGTTGGAGAGATTGAAGGGAACGGGATGTGGTAAGTCCACATGTCAGGAAACCTACTAGCCATTTCCCATTATATGTCAGTGCACTGACCATTAGGCTATCAGTGCTGAAGGTTACATTTTATTTTAAGATAAAATTATTGCTATTAACAAACCATTAACAGTTGTAAAAGTAATAGTTGGGTTTAGTTATTGGGTAAGGGATGTACGATAAGTTTAATTACTTCTTTAGTACTTGTTTCAAAGTACAAATTAACTGGCAATATTTTAATAATAGGCAGGTAATAAGGTAATAAAATATCAGAACTAGCTCAAATACCAGGAAATAACCTTGCATTCGCTGACCAACTTTGAGTGAATCTTATGTACAGGAGCAAAACAAGAGTTTTATCTGAAATCACCCCTATTGTAATGATGGCAACCGAGATGAGGATCCAAATTAAGGTTTATTTAAGAATTGTCGGTCAGGCAAAAGTCAAAACAGGTGCAAACAGGAGTTTACAGGTAATCCAGAGAGTGGTTATAAACAGGCGAATGGTTGGGACAGGCGGCAAAACAACATAAACAAAACAAAGGCCAAAAACACGGTAAGGCAAGACAAGGATAACACTTGGTAATGCTCACTTACAGGAAACAAGACTCCCGGGTGTGTTCGTGTGCATGTGCTGTGTTTATATTCTATCCGATTAGTCCCGAACAGCTTCAGCTTTGTGTACAATTAGGAGTGATCTGGCACTGGTGTGTGAGTGAAGAACATGATAGGAATTGTAGTTCAGTTTAGTGGCAGATGTGTAGTTGGGTGAATGATAGGGAGTGTTAGCAAGGGTAACACTGCTGGTGATCATAATGCCTATACCCTTACGTAGTGCACTATTTCAGGGAGTAGTTATATAATAGAAAATAGGGAGAAGCGACAATATAAAGTCCACATATTATGTTTTAACAATTCAGTTTTTTCATAGTCATATGTAATTTCATGATGACATTTGCAGCACAAAGCTGTCCTTATTTCTACACACTGTGCTTATTTTAGCACCCAATGTCACTGTAGGATATCTGTGATTGTTTTTATGTGGTTGATAGAGCTCAAATGTGCTGCAAATTGAGAATTGAGAAACACATGCAAATCGAAAAACACTGAGAAAATAGTCAAACAAACTGAGAAAACAACTTAATCAGCTTGACAACACTTGACTCAAAACATAAGCCACTACAGATTTTTTTTTTGTTTTGTTTGTTGTGGTCTTACAGTTGTTGTTCGTATATTTTTAGCCCTCATAAACTGATGAATCGCATAATTAACATTAAATGTCAGCAAGAGCTACCTGCAGATTTTTGCTTGAGCTTAATCACCTTATCTCTCGCGTACAAGCGGGCGCAGCCATTTGAATCTTTTTGGCTCGAGACTTCCATTCTCATTCACTTCCATTCATTATTAGACATTAAAAACAGCTCGCTATACTGCTTAACCTCCTAGAGCTTAGTGGCCACATACGTGGACAGCACATTTTAGCTATTATGTCTTATGTTTTATATTTTGTTAAAGACATACAGTGTCATCCTGCAACTGTTTTGCAGTATATGAAATGTCCCAAACACTATTTTAACTGTACAAAATGGGCAAATTTGTTTGTTTTTTTCTGACAGTCAAAACATTTTCAAAAAAACATGTGTGTATGTGTTATTAATGCATTAAAAACAGTCAGGAAAAAACTGCTGTGTTCAAGGCAGAAATAAAGAGTTTTTTATTCTATTACACAAAGGTGACTTTATTGTGTTTTATGTAAATTCGGACCACAAGTCCACATATATGGACATCATTTTTCTCTAAAAGTACATCATATCAAAAGATAATACTTAAGTTTTATTCTAATTAGGTTCCAATAAGCTCAAATAGCAAAGAGAAATAAAAAAATGCATGTAAAAAAACAGCTTGAGCCTTTGATACAAACTGACATTTTCTTATTATGTTATTCTATTTTGTCTGCATAATCATGCAAACACTTGTTTGTAGAGCAAGTAGTTTGACCGTTTTCTGCGGTTTATTATTCCTGGTAATTTCTCCCATAGACAGCTGAATCGGAAATTCTGAAACAATCGCAAAACAAGCGCACTTCCGCATTGAAGAATCAGGTCAATAGCTGACATTTAACACTTCATGACAAAGCAAAGGGCAACAAAGTAAGCATGCACACCAACGTGCAAAACATCAGGTGAAAAAGTGTCATTAAAAATTTCCTCGTGAAATGTACCTCATGAGATCAGGCTGGTACATCAGAATATGATTGGTTTTACTGACATAAGTAAACAAAGGATGTTTTGATTATTTTTTAAGAAGCCAACAAATAAATTATTATATAATCATTTATTATTACATTTTTGTTGTGGTTCACACTATTTATCACGTTACTGTATTTCCATGTGTTGTAAGAGTTTGTGTGTATAGGCTACATGTGTTGTCAAATTTATGAAGTTCAGTTTGTTCGTGCTTTTATATAAGCATGTGTTTTCTTAACTTGCAGCACATTTGAGCTATCTCGATTACCATAGCTTCTGTCATATTACATCTAAATTGTAAGTTACACAATATTAACTTCTTGTTGAAATGTTTTATAAAAGCAACATCACCCGTCATGCATCTGTTGTGATTCAGCCATAGGTAATTCACTGGGAATTTGTAACATCAGTAGTCTTGCTCCATCCAGTGCACCAACCACACTGATTACATATTAATTGGTAGTAGTCTGTTCCCTGGGAGAATCATTACAAATTGTTTCAGAGGGCAGTCACGGAGGTTTGTGCTCACTCTCAATATTGTACCCTCATTTGACTTTTTTAAAGTAAATCTAGTTTAGATGGCACTGTGTTTTCTTATGGTGGAGACACATTGTTTGTGGTGGTAAATAGTTTAGGAATCAATAGGAAGGTCAATGAAGTATGAAAAAGTGCAGCGAAGAGCAGGATAGAATTATTGATTTCATTGCATACAGTACAGATATAAGGCAAACTCAACAGTTACATGGTTTGTTATGAAGGTAATTAGGATGATGGGGTGCAAGCAAGCATTTTTAAAGATATCTAATAGCCATCCAAACACAGACATCTTGGTTAAAACAAGGCTAAATTTGGGCTGTCAGTGAAAATCTAATAGATGTCGAACAACAGTTAGACAGACTTCACATGTTTAGTCATTCCTGTCTATTAGATTTTCACTGGTGGCTCAAATTTAGCCTTGTTTTATCCAAAATGGTTATGTTTGTGCATGTACAGTATTAAACATCTTTTAAACACAAAAATTCTTGCTGTGGTCTGGGGCATTCAATACAATTTTTCTCATGCAGTAAAATCAGCTTCCTGTTCATGCTGCTCTCTTATTTCCACCTGAAATAGTACATAAACTTTCTCTTTCAATTAAAAACACCAATAAGCATCCAAACAACAAGAAACGATCATTAAGGATTGTTTATTCTTAAGGGAAACTAGTTTATATTCGCATTGCTAAGTAACAGTTTGACAGACAAGTCTGTGTGATTTAGTAATTGCTTTGAGACAAAGAACTCTCCCCAAATAAAACTAGAACTGAAATTGAACGACTCTCTCGGGAAACTTCAATAGATGCCGAATGAAAGGTGATTAACTACTAGTTAGGGGTCTTGGCAATCTGATTTAACAGCTTGCAATTAGTTCTGGACTGAAATTATACAACAAGTAAGCTTTGTGACATGCAGGTTTAATGTAGAGGAGGCCTAAAAATGCATTTGAGATCATTGATGTTTCATAAAATAAAGGCACACAGGCTCATTCTGAAAACGTAGCTCTATATATATTTCTGGAGATCGTGAATTATGTAGCCAAAAGTACGAATGGCTGCATTTCATCTTTAAAAACGAATGCTATGAGTCGAAAATCAGGCAAGGGCTTTTCTTTTGCTGGATTGCTTTTTAAAACTGTCGGTTGGGTTTAGGTAAGTGGGTGGGTGGGTCAATCTGTGCTTTTAAAAACAATATTGGTTGGTTTTAGGGAAGGAGGAGGGTGGGTCAGTCGATCAGTCAGTCATTCAGTCAGTCAGTCAGCCAGTCAATGGCCTCTGGTGGATTTACATGAGAACAGCAGGCGCGAATGACACTCGCCAGAGAAATTTGAGATCTCAAAAAGTGTCTACAGTGGCCTCTGGTGGATTCACAAAAAAAAACTGCAAAAAAAAAAATAATAACATACCTCCTGGGACATATTTGGCACTCTCCACAAATGTATATAGCGATATGTTTTCAGAATGAGCCTGGGTTATTGTTCAACGCCATACTGCGCACGATTGTGTCCGCCACTCAGTAATAATAAAAATAATAACAACATAATCTCAACTTTTTTTCATGTAATGCTGATTTTTTTTCACCTAACTGATTTTAGATCTCACAATCAATGTAACCTGCAAGTCTGGCCTTTTTTTAACTACAAAAGTGGGATATAAATGAATAAGTATAAAAATATATTTCTCCCATCAGAATTGGCCCTTAAATTTACAATTGTGTTTGTATTATACAATTTTAAATAAAGAAGTCAGAATTGCAAGTAATTTAAGTCAGAATGGCCGGTTAACTAGAAAAACATTTAACTGGGGTAACTAGTAAATTGAAGTCCAGGTAATTTGAAAAATAAGTTGGGGTGACTGGTAAATTTAAGTTGGATTAACTAGAAAAAATAAAGTTGGGGCAACTAGAAAATTTTAATTGGCCTATCTAGCAACATATAGTTGGTATAACTAGAAAAAATATAAGTTAGGACAACTAGAAATTTATAATTTATAAAGTTATAAGAACTAAAAAAATATAAGTTGTGTTAACTATAGATAAATTAAATTGCTGTAACTATAAAAAAAAGATTAAATAAGTTATGAGAACTAGAAAAAATTGCAATAACTAAGTTGCAATAACTAAATAAGTTGTGCTAACTAGAAAAAAATAAGTTTTGAAGCATACAAAAATTAAGCTTGCAGTAACTAGAAAAAAGTAATAAATAATGATAGGAACAAGACCTTTGTAAGAACAAGCCATTTGTCAGTGATGAATCATGTTAGTAAAAAGTCTACACAATTTAGTAACATAGATAATGTTAGAATAGGGCACGCATTACAATAAGGTTCCTAATTCCCTTAACAGATACTTTATTAGTGATAAATCATGTTAGTAAAGAGTCCACAGACATGAATAACATACAAGTTAAAGATTGTGTAGTATTGAACCTGCAGACATTGGTCATGATTTGCTCATGTTAACTAATGCATCAACTAAAAGATTACTATATTTGTAGGTATGCATTATTAAAGATATAGTATTGCTGAACAAATTTGTTGTTCATTGGTAGGTCATGTTAACTAATTAGTGTATGTGTGAGTAAACTAACAAATTAAGCTGTTAATGTAAAGACTTAGTTAATATTGACAAAAAATTAAATAATGCTTTACAAATGTTTTCATCATTAATTCATGTTAACTAATACATTAACTAACACAACCTCATTGTAAAGTGCTACCAACTAAACTAAATAGACTACATATTTTATTACATATTCTAAACTAAATGATTCAGAACAAAAACAATCATTTACAAAACACTTTAACTATTACTACATGCCTGAAAAATAAGTTTATTAATCATTTACTTACTCGTTCTGAATTATCTAAAACCACCAACTACCCCCTTAAATAACCAATTTGTAAATGATGCAATACTTAATTTAGTAATGAAAAATGAATCATTAATAATGTATGAAAACACAAATTGTGACACGGTGGCTCAGTGGTTAGCACTGTCGCCTCACAGCAAGAAGGTCACTGGTTCGAGTCCCGGCTGGGTTAATTAGCATTTCTCCGTGGACCTTACATGTTTTCCCCTTGTTTGCGTGGGTTTCCTCCAGATGCTCCGGTTTCCCCCACAATCCAAAGACATGCGCTATAAGTGAATTGAATAAGCTAAATTGGCCGTAGTGTATGTGAGTGTGAATGAGTGTGTATGAAGGTTTCTCAAAACTGGGTTGCAGCTGGAAAATCATGCGCTGTGTAAAACATATGCTGGAATAGTTGACAATTCATTCTGATGTGGTGACCCCTGATCAATAAAAGTACTAAGCCTAACGAAAATGAATGAACGAATGAATGAAAACACTGCCATTATGCACATTATATACAGTTGAAGTCAGAATTATTAGCCCCCCTTTGAATTTTTTTTCTTTTTCAAATATTTCCCAAATGATGTTTAACAGAACAAGTACATTTTCACAGTATGTCTGATAATATTTGTTCTTCTGGAGAAAGTCTTATTTGTTTAATTTCAGGTAAAATAAAAGCAGTTTTAAATTTTTTAAAAGCCATTTTAAGGTCAAAATTATTAGCCCCTTTAAGCTATATTTTTTTTCGATAGTCTACAGAACAAACCATCATTATACAATAACTTGCCTAATTACCCTAACCTGCCTAGTTAACCTAATTAACCTAGTTAAGCCTTTAAATGTCACTTTAAGCTGTATAGAAGTGTCTTGAAAAATATCTAGTCAAATATTATTTACTGTCATCATGGCAAAGATAAAATAAATCAGTTATTAGAAATGAGTTATTAAAACTATTATGTTTAGAAATTTGTTAAAAAAAACCGTCTCTCCGTTAAACAGAAATTGGGGAAAAATAAACAAGAGGGCTAATAATTTAGCTGGGGCTGATAATTCTGTCTTCAACTGTATGTGTGCTTATTAGTTAAGAATAGAGCATTTGTAGCTGTATACTTACTGATATCTATTAATGCAAAGTTACTGTTTAACAAATGATGAGCCTACTATTTGCTAATATTTATTTGTTAATAAATATTTAGTGTGCAGTTATTTTAAAGTGTTACCCAAGTTCACAATGATGCAGTTGGCCAACAAAAACTCATATTGTAAATTATTTAGCTTTTACAAACAACTGTTATTCTTTCTTTTCAGTCCTACAGAATAGATACTGTATACCACCTGCAGAAGCTCTCAAATAAATGCATTGAAAACAGAGATCCACCTGCAGCTTAACTTCAGCAGGTGAACAGAAGATATTGGATTTTTTTTTGCCACAATGGAATGTGAGAGCAGAGATGAAGAATGGGGATGTTTCTGTGAGATGTTCAATTCAAACAGTGGATTGGACAATCCACAAGGCCATGTTTTCTTCATGTAAGTTGCTGTCGTAACGATGTCAGCGTGTCTATGGACTGGGGAGTTTGTGCATAATGGAGTACGAGAAGGTTTGTATTGTACAGTAGTTGTGGATATAATAAATATGTGACCTGAATGGATCAGTGTTGTTTCACTATTCTACAGGGATTCAATTGACATTTTCTTCAAGTGACTCTATGATAAAGTCGGTTTCAGAATAAAAGTTACACTGTAAAACAAGGTTAGACTGTATCAGCACTTTTACAAATGTGCTGAACCTGAGGACACAGGTGCCTGAATAATAAAAAAAAAATATCTAGGACATAACTCATACTACAATCCTGCTCACTTTATTTGGGCCACAGTTGAAGGGGAAAATACTGTACATACTTGAACTAAGGCAAAAAGTATCACCATCGGTTCAGTTTTTACGTTGTATTTTTATGTATAAATATATTTTTATATTATGTGTGTGGCTCAAATTATATATATATATGTGTGTGTGTGTGTGTGTGTGTGTGTGTGTGTGTGTGTGGCTTAAATTATAATATAGTGTATATATACGCCATGTTTCTTTTCTTTTTTTCTTTCTTTTTTCTTTCTTTCTTTTTTTTTCTTTCTTTCTTTCTTTTTGACAGATAAGAAGTGAATACACTTATGGTTATTTTTTAAAAATAAACATAAAGTTTCCATTGTGGTGCTTGGCACTGAAAAAATTCTGTATTTGTTACTGTCCAGTCGAGCGGCATGATTGCTCAGAGGTTAGCACTGTCACCTCACAGCAAAAGGGTCGCTGGTTCTAGTCTCAGCTGGACCAGTTGGTGTTTCTGTGTGGAGTTTGCATGTTCTTGTGGGTTTCCTCCAGGACTTGCGTGGGTTTCCTCCAGGTGCTCCAGTTTCCCTTACAGTCTAAAAACATGCGCTATACACTGTACAAAATGCAGGGTTCCACACAATTCATTCATGTTGTCAAACACAACACAAACACAAATTGATTAAGTTAACTTAACACTTTTAAGAAATTTATGGGGATTGAACATAGAAAAATTAAGTTGTCACAATGAAATTTCAAGAATTGTGTAGTTTCAGCTCATTTTACATAAGTAGTTTGAACGAGCAAAAATATATATATTTTTAGTGTAGGTGAATTGAATAAACTAATTTGGCCATAGTGTATGAATGTGTGTGTGAATGTGAAAGTGTATGGATGTTTCCCAGTACTGGGCATCCGCTGCATAAAACATATACCGGAATAGTTGGTGGTTCATTACGCTGTGGTGACCCCTGAAAATCACAACATAGGCTCATTCTGAAAACATAGCCCTATATACATTTCTGGAGATCGCAAATGAAGTAGCCAGAGCTACGTATGGCTGCATTTCGTCTTTAAAACAAACGCTACGGGGCGGTATGACGCCGTTCCTTCTCGTGCTTACCAGCTGACCGGTTACCTCCATATGGATGGCTTTCCCGCTGTTACCAGTTTGTCCGCTTAGCTTGACATGTATGTCAGTGGACTTGAGACGCAGAGAGGAGTTGACCACGATGACGGGGTTTGAGTCTGGTGAAGAACGGTTCTAGAAAGCAGGTAAAAGAAAAACAGAAGCATAAAATAAAAGAAAAGAAAAATAAAATAAACAAGTAAATAACAGGGTGAGAATGTGGTAAAATCTGAAAATGTGATAAAAATCATTGATGGCTTTTATTTTTCTGGAAAGGAGGAGGGTGGTCAGTCAATTGGTCAGTCTGTCATTAGTTAACTAAATAGTTTGTTTAAGAGACAGCTTTTAGATTGGAATATAAAATTAACCATATTTGCAATATTTTTAATATCCAGAGGCAGCTTATTCTATAAAAAAGGCACATCATTCAAACGACCAACGGTATAATGTAAAAAGGCTTTGCCTAGTTTTATAACAATGTTGCTTATTGTTGATTATATTATTATAATATTGTGACAATTCTTTTTTTTTTATCTATTTTATATAGCCAATCAAGGATTGAAATAAAAAAACTTTAGAATAATATATAATTATAAAACTCGAACCAAAATCTTTCACTGTTTGTTTCTCAAATAAGGCAGTGCGAAACCTTTTAAAAAGTTAGATTTAGATTTAGATTTTTTTTAAAGTTTCTATTTACAATAAAATATTTAGATTACACATAAATGCTATATAAGATTTTATCTAAAAATCTTGAGTAAAATGATAATATTTGTGACAGTGTTTTAAAGCAACACAGCTGTTTTCAATATTGATAATTCTGAAAGTTTCTAGAGCAGCAAATCAGCATATTAGAAAGAGTTCTGAAAAATGACATGACACTGCCTGAAGTGATTATGCTGTAAATTCAGCTCTGCAATTACAGGATTGAATTACATTTCAAAATATATTTTTAAAACTATTTCAAATTAATTACATAATATTAATATAACTCAATGTTACTGTTTTTGCTGAACTGTAGTTAGCATTGTTGAAAAGTAAAAATAGATTAAATTGTCAGGAATAATTGTATGGATCAAATTAGGGAAAAAAGCGATCAAACCAATAATTTAGTTTTAGTTAAAATGATAAAATATACTCTACCGGTCAAACGTTAGGGGTCATTAGGATTTTTAATTGTTTTAAAATAAGCTTATTCTGCTCACCAAGACTGCATTTATTTAACCAAAAATACAGTACACATAGTAAAATTGTGAAATGTTATTGCACTATAAAATAACTGTTTAAAAGTAGCTTATAATTTAATTCAATCATTTATTCCAGTGATTTTAAAGATGAATTTTCAGCTTCATTACTCCATTACTTCAGAGTCACATGATCCTTCTAATATTAAATCACTCTAATATTTATTATTATTATTATTATTATTATTACATACTAAAAAAAACAATTATTTAAAATTATAATGAATACTTAACAATTTAACATTTTTTGCATTTAATAAATGCTGCCTTGATGAACAGAATAAATACATAAATAAAAAACATGAAAAAAACTGACCCCCAACATTTGACCAGTAGTGTGAATTACTAATATTTTTTGATGCATATGCACTGATGCAAAATAATTGACTGCAATAGGCGTTTGCATCAGCACAGTAACATTTTTTGCTTTGTCTATATAAAACCCTTTTTTTTTTTGGAAATGCATAATGAAAATATGAGCTCTCTTTCGGACTTTATGTTAGAACTCAATCAGAGCTATGTGGTATCACTCCAGTAGTTTGAAAAGTGCAGTCAAATGCCAAAAGCCAATTAAAACTTCCTTCACAGGCTATAAGAAATTTGGAATTATTTGCAGACTATCATCATTTTCCAGCTAGTAAACGTTTATTTATAATGAATCCAATAGCACTTAAAGGAAGCAAAATAGTTCAGTCTGTAACACTAACGTCCTAGTAGTCTGTGAGCAAAGCTGATCGCGGAAAAGCAAAATAACTTGTTAAAAAGTGCTCAGTAAAAAAATAATTTTAGCGTCTTCAGCTTAACAATCAATACATTTTAAAATCCTTATTCTCCCTTTTGGACAAAACATCACTAGTTCCTCTTCATTATACAGATTCACAAAAAGCTTCAGGAGAGCAGCAGGTTGGATGAGCAGGCTTTTAGCAGGCCATTCTGGGCTGTCCGTACAGGTTATGATATGATAAACTGCTGAGGAGGCCTTCAAGTATATCCAATTAAGAGGGGATACAGAAGCCTGACTTCAAGGACCAAAGGCAATTACACATTCTGACAGCAGCCTATTTATTATTTGATCCACATCCATTCCTCTCATGCTTTTTCTTCCTGTCTGCATTTAACTCGTAAAACACAGATACTGAGCTGCTTTATCATATATGTAATGTGTTTTATGTGTCTTGCACGCCATCTGTCATGAGTTTTCGTGGGCTTTTTATAGTTTTTGCTAATTTAATGTCTCTTATTTTGAAGTTTAATGTTTTTGCTTTTTGTTGTGGTGCATTTTGATGTGATTCATTAAAAGGGATAGTTCACTCAAAAATGATTATTCTGGCATTATTTACTCACCCCCACATGTTCCAAACCTATTTGTATTTCTTTCATTTGTTGAACATAAAGGAAGATATTTTGAAGAATGTTTGGGGAAATATCCATTAACTTCCAAAGTATTTTTGTTCCTACGGATGTCAGTGGTTGTTTTTTTAAAACATTCTTCAAAATATCTATTTTTGTGTTCAGCAGATGAAAGAAATTCATTAAAGTTGGCTACCATTTGAGTGTGGGTAAATGCACTGTTTATATAATGGTCAAAAAGTCACAATGTTTTTGTTACTATAACTTATTTTATACAGTTAATCAGGTTTCAACTTTATTTTTAATTTACGCAGTCTTTAACTCATTTACATCAGAGGTGCCCAAACTTTTTCTTATGAAGGGCCAAAATCCAAACTAGATTGAGGGTGGAGGGCCGAAGCTAAATATACCAAACTGTATTACATTAAAATTGCCATGGTAACTTCCTAATTTAACAATATTAAAAAAATATATGGTAACACTTTATTTTGATGGTCCATTTGAGTATTAGTAGACTGTCTACTTAATATCTGTTGATACAGACATTTAACAGTCCTTCAACAGACATTTAACTAACTATAAGAAACTTTGCAAGTACGTGTCAACTTACACTAACCCCAACCCTAACCCCAACCTTACAGTCAACTTATAATCTAATGAGAATTAGTTGACATGTAGATGCAATGTAACTTAAATTCAACAAACGGACCATCGAAATAAAGTGTGACCAAATATATAGAAAAAATACTTTAATTCTTTCAATAATTATAGATATATTTTACATTATATTATGTACTTCTTACAATAAAACCATAAACAATCTCATTTATACCACAATGTTTTTTTTTAGTTTTTTTTAATGTTTTTTTTAAATACTAAAACAATAAATTTTCACTCGATTGTGAAATATATGTGTCCTTATAGTGTTTTTAGCAACGTGCCACAGATATGTTTTAGGGTTTCATGACCCTTTAAAAAATCGGATTATTCACATTTAATTAAAACATTTAATTTCATTTTTTTTTTTTTTTGTAGCTGAATAATTAAACAAACAAACAAGAGGTTATGTGAAATTAGAAATGACAATCTCTGTTTCCGGGGCGTCACGGTGGCGCAGTGGGTAGCATGATCGGCTCATAGCAAGAAGGTCGCTGGTTTGAGCCCCAGCTGGGTCAGTTGACATTTCTGTGTGGAGTTTGCATGTTCTCCCCGTGTTCGCGTGGGTTTCCTCTGGCACAGGTGAATTGATTAACTTTAATTGGCCGAAGTGTATGTGTGTGATTGCAAGAGTGTATGGGTGTTTTCCAGTGTTGGGTTGCGGCTGGAAGGGCATCCGCTGTGTAAAACATATGCTGGATAAATTGTCGGTTCATTCCGCTGTGGCGACCCCTGATTAATAAAGGAACTTAAAAAATTAAACCGAAAAGAAAATGAATGAATGAATCTCTTTTTGAGGGATTCGCCCCAACCTTCCCCCTTTATCCATCTCCTCTCTGATTGGTTGGTGGGCCAAATCAAAGGTTACTATTGGCCAACTTTGGCCCGTGGGCCTTAGTTTAGACATCTCTGATTTACATTGAAATTACTTGTAAAGTTAAACTGATTCAACTTACAAATTTAAGGCAGCAAAATATGTTTAGTGTGCTAAGGACATTTTATTTTTGAGTGAACTATCACTTTAACACCCCAAAACCTTTTTGTTTCTCAGGTTGTCAGTGAATAGCTCTTTCTTGTGATTTCTTGTTCCTGGATTCTTTTGGTTTTAAGTAAATACTGCACTCAGATCCAGAATATTCTTGCTTATTACTATAATTTGCAACATATTCTGAAAATGTAGCCCTATATACATTCCTGGAGATCGCAAATTATGTTGCTAGAAGTACGTATGGCTGCGTTTCATCTTCCATCTTTAAAACAAACGCTCTGGGTTTGAGTCTGGTGAAGAACGGTGCCAGAAAGCAGGTAAGACAAAAATAGAAGCCAAAAAATAAAAGAAACAAGTAAATAACGGGGTGAGAATGTGGTCAAATGTAAAAATGTTGTAAAAACCAGGCGAGGGCTTTTCTTTTTCTGCATTGCTTTTTAAAACTGTCGGTTGGGTTTAGGAAAGGAGGTTGGCGGGTCAATCAGTGTTTTTGAAAACACTGTTGTTGGGTTTAGGGAAGGAGGAGGGTAGGTCATTCATTCAGTCAGTCAGTCAGTTGACAGCGGCCTCTGGTGGATTTACACCACAAACCAAAACAGCAAGCATGAATGGCATTCGCGAGAGAAATTTGAGATTTCAAAAAGCGTACACATCGGCCTCTGGAGGACACGTGAAAACAAAAACTGCAAAAAAAAAAAAAGTAGCTCTCTATTTGGTGCTCTCCAGAAATGTATACAGTATAGAGGTACATTTTCAGAATGAGCTTTTACTTATTTATTAGATTTTCTGAGGATGATTGCAAGAAAGTGACCTGTTTTTAATAATCAAGACTCCTGTTGCGTCAATGGCACGTGCAGATACAGTGATTACAGAGTCTCTGGCACATGGATGCTTCTGGACGAACACAGGCCATCAGCAGCGGTGTTATGCTGCAGGCAATGTTTTCCTGAGACACATTATTCCCCATTATCCCAATAGCTCAATCCCTGACAGCTGACAGTAATCTGAACATCATTGCAGACCAAGTGCACCTATTGATGACCACCGTGTTCCCTTCCAGTGATGCCCATCATCAACAGGAAAATGCACCATGCCAGACTGTCAGAAGCAGTGGTTCAAGGAACATTCAGTACTTATTTTCTTAATGTGTTTACCTTACAAAAACTCAATTGAACATGTATGGTTTAACCTGGAAAAGCAGGTTCAGCTGTATCACCACCACTCCAATGTATGGAAACTGAAGGACCTGATTTTGACATTATGGCTCACTGTAAATACACGCATCCGTCTACTTTTTTGTGAAACTGCCAAATAAAAAACATCAACATACATTTGACTGCAGGCAGCAGGGTGGTGGAGTGGGTAGTGCTCTCGCCTCACAGCAAGAAGGTCGCTGGTCAGTTGTGTGGTCAGTTGTGTGGAGTTTGGGTAAGCTAAATTGTCCGTGAATGTCTGTGAATGAAAGTGTATAGGTGTTTCCCAGGGATGGGTTGCAGCTGGAAGGGCATCCGCTGTGTAAAACATATGCTGGATAAGTTAGCGGTTCATTCCGCTGTGGCGACCTCAGATTAATAAAGGGACTAAGCCGAAAAGAAAATAAATAAAACATTCGACTGCAGTAAAAAATACCCTAAGTTACAGATTTCAGATTTGCAAAATGTACACAGCACCTTCTAGTGGATTTATCATTTGTAACATGCAAAATGTACCAGCAGAAACATATTTTATGTTTTAAAAAAAAACAAATGTAGGCTTAGGCACATATTTATAACAATCTTGGGTTGCAGAAGACCCATTGCCACCTCAGTAAATCAATGCCTTGCTTGTGGCTCCTGGCTACTGGCTAAGGTGGCTGGTCATAACGTAATGGCACATCAGTGTATATTAATCCTACCTTTTTACACCAAAGTCACTAATCACTGACATAGAATATATAGTAAGTAAAGGGTTTTTCATTAAAGTGATGACGTGGATGTTTTTGATGAATGTCAGCTCCAGGATGGAGGAACACATATCCTTTCTTATGTCTTTATGAGTATCAATAAAGTTCAATGTTTAAGAGCCTAGATTATAATGATGACTTTTCCTGATTTGGATTACTCTCTAGAATAATAATAATTTTAAAAAGTTTTAATAATTTGTAGCTGTGAAATCGAAGATTGCCATCCATATCGGGTTAAAACCCCATGTCTAAATGCAACAAGGGTCCAAAGGTTAAATGTTCTGGTTCAGTTCTGGTGGAGGACACATGGCATTTGTTTACTGGTGACATCTTTGATCAATCAGCAAAAAGGTAAGAAGAATTTATATATTATATATGATAATATATTTCCCAGTGTTGTGTTGGAGCTGGAAGGGTAAAATCCGCTGCGTAAAAACAAGTGCTGGATAAGTTGGTGGTTCATTCCGCTTTGGCGACCCCTGATTAATAAAGAGACTAAACCAAAAAAGAAAATGAATGAACAAATATAATAATATATATCTCATTCAGACGTAGATGAATGGTATGGAAGTATATCTTGGACAATTTTCAAATGCAATTGCAACTATGATTTGCAATAGCATTTTCCATATGTGGCCGCATAAATTGTGTCATAATCCAAATGCAATTGCAAATCCCACATTACCGTTTGCATTTCGCAAATGCTCAGTGACTGCCACATTTCAAATGAAAAAGCAAAGTCCATTTGCAAATGCATTTCCCATGTCTTACGGGCTATGAGCCCGACATATCTAAATAGCAATATTAATTGCTTCATTTGCTTTTTCTTTTTCTCCGAGTTGTACATAACCTGCCAAACTCTAATGGAATTGCAAATTCTTTTGCATTTGAATTTCCGATGCCTACACTGAAACCTGTCAATCAAACAACAGGGGAGGGGCTATTTTATTGGGCGTGTTTGTATTGGGAAGTGCCGTCACTCACTTTCAACATGTTTACAGTTTTGAAAAATGGAGCTAATCGGTGAAATTGTGGAACAAATTTTGACACTTGCTCAGCAGGTTGATGACAGCTCATACAATATAGATTCTCTTTTACTTAGAATTCATTTAATTTTGTTCACGTTAAATGAGTTTGTGCCCTTATCAAACAGCACAATCAGTGATGTGGTCTTCGCCAACCTAATTGAAGTTACCGGCAGGGTTTTTATGAAGGACCAAGACGTCCTTTGGTGGAAATACCATTAGAAATGATCCAGTACTACGTGACTTGTGGTTACTTGTGTGTCCAGCTTGTTAGGCTGCTTGGAGTATCTGAGCGAAGCATTCAAAGAAGACTGAAGCAGCATTGATAGCAGTCAATGAAACAGTAATATGTAATGTAATGTGTATTTATGTATAGCGCATTTATTGTGTATGGCCATACACCCAAAGCGCTTTACAATCATGAGAGGGGTCTCTCCACACCACCACCAGTGTGCGGCATCCACTTGGATGATGTTACGGCAGCCACAGGACAACGGCGCCAGTGTGCTCACCACACACCAGCTATAGGGGGAGTGGATATAAAAAGTGAGCACAGTGGTACATTAGGACATCTGGTGGAATGCAATTGCAAATCCTATTTGCAATTGCATTTGAAAATTGTCTGGGATATACTTTCATAGGAAGGCACCAGTAGATTCACAAAATTTGTGGTAGATTTGTGTTTCTACAGTACACCAATAACAATACAGATACAGATAACTGTAATTGAAAGGTGTACCTACTCCACCCAGAGTTAAGTTACTCAGTTGATGGGTGTGTAAGAGGCTTGGAAACATTCTCGGGGATAAATCCTGGACTGTTTTTTGTATTTAGTAATGACTAAATTAACTCTGAGAGTGAAATAAGTTCCACCACTGCTATCTTCCTGCTTCACAGACAAGGGCATGCCTGGCTTTAAGAATAGTGTAGGTCAGTTTATTAGGGAAAAAAATTTAATTGAATAAAAATGTTTCATTAACCTAAATTGAAGTTAAAGTAATTCAGAGTTATGTTGATAAATATTTTAGACTTGATTGCATTTAAACAGGGACTTTGGCACTAACCAATTTGTCCAGAGAGCACCTTTACTTTAGCACAGGTAAATTAAGCAGAGCGGCCTACGAACTCATTTGCGAGGGTTGAAGCTGGCTTCTGATGACTGCAAACTATCTTCAGTAAACTTTATTTAATTGAATCTCTGACTCTGGCTTTTCTTCATCTGACAGACTGGTCATTATTAGGTTAAAACTGTACAAATCCCTACAAAAGTATTCTGAGAGTGTGTCCTGAATAAAAATACATCTGCTTTCTATTGTAATTCTTATGTTAATGATCATGTGCAAACCATGTTACAACATTCAAATAAAATTAGGATGAAACTTTTGATTGAACCGGTTGGCATTTATTTATTTTCTTTTGCCTTCTTTGCCTCTTGAGAACCACTTTTTTGTTTTTCATTATAAATAGTCTGAAGTATAAAAATGCACATCTTCTTAACCCACTCCACAGGGATAATAATGACATGAAAAGAAAGCACTAGACAAAACAAAAAGAGACAAAACTCCTACAAAGAAACCAGTGGCAGACAGTATATCTTATGATTCGCCTGGCTTCAAAGTCTACTCAAACTGATAAAACTGATCAAAGAGGTCGTACTCTGTGGAAACTTCTTTTCTTTTGCATTCTTCTAATGTTCTGACATTCAGGGTTTGTATAGAAGTGTATTTGAATACTGGAATAAAGGGGGAGAGAGATACCCTGAGAACAGAGGGTATAAACAAATAAAGTCATAGCCACATGAGTGACATTTAAGCCGGCTGGTATTCTCAACCTCTCGCTGCATCTCCATGTGACAGTGGTCCCCGCCAACTCTGCAGGAATTTTATATTCAATTACATTCTGCATGTTTGAAAACCTTCCAGTAAATGTCAGAAAGTAAATAAGATGGGATGCTGTGCACCCTGATTCCCTTGAAGATGGAGATTTGGAGTCACAGGCTACTTTGAAAGGGATATTGAGGCTTATGCTCTCAGCTTCCAGGTCACTGGAACATTGAGAATCAGCAGAGAGCAGAGCCGATGCTTCACCTTCAGCCTCTGTGTGTGGACACAGACACAAAATCACATCGACAGCCTTGTGCCTTTTCAAGTAGATCATGTGACCTTAGAAACATGCACATGACATTCTATAGCTAACACTACATTCAGCTGCAAAGACAAATGTATTGTGTGTATTGTTTTATGTGACAAAATCAAGCTAAAGTGCAACACAGCTTTTTTTTTCTGTAATAATAAATTGAGTTTTATTAATTTTTAAAAAATAAAAAAAATATTATTGCCTTACATCTTTACATTGAGTTATGAAAAAACAAAAAACAAAACATTAATATGCCTAAAGGCAACCGGTGCCAAACAACTAGTGCTTACAAAAGCCAACTGTGTTGTTGCCTCACGTCTGGCCTTATCGATGTCAGCCATCAGCTGAAGAAAGCGCTCTGATTAGATATTTAGCAAGGAATCAGAGTGCGAGAACGTTTACAGTACAATTAAAGTTAAGTAGGAACTCAAATAAGTTAGCTGTAATTTCGCTACATTTCTCATATATTTGCAAATTATATGGATTATTACTTTAGATTATCATACATATTTGCATGAGTGAATCCCTCTGTGGTGAGTAAGAATTACTGTGTTTATGGTGCTAAACAATGCTTTGTTTACATTGTCTTCTGGTTTCCTTTTGTGGAATGAAAAAAAAAAACTGATTACAATACCTTGTACAGTATCTTGACCCATAAAAGATATTTTACACACACACACACGCACACGCACACACACACACACACATGCACACATTCACACACAGTAGTCAACATTTGAAGTGGATCAAAACCTTTTTATAAAAAGTTGTCCTAAATCTTTTGATCAACACTCACTATTGTCTTATGACAATTTTTTTAAAAAACGTTTTTGATCCAAATCAAATGTATACAGTATATACTGTATATATAGATTAAGTCAGAAGTCAGTGAAGTCAGTTAGCCCTCCTGTAATTTTTTCTTTTTCAAATATTATAACTTGCCTAATTACCCAATATATAATTAACCTAATTAACTAGTTAAGCATTTAAATTGCACTTTAAGCTAAATACTACACTGTAAAAAAAAAGGTTGCCTCAACTTGAAATTTTAAGGCAACCAGCTTCAGGGCATTTTTTTAAGTTTACTCAAATTTTTGAATTGAGTCAAGTGCAGTACTTGGGTTGAAAGTTGAGTCCGCTCAAAAAATCTCTGCAGCAAGTTGCCTTACAATTTTGAGTTGAGTGAACTTTTTTTTAATGTAGCCTAGAAAAAATTTATAGTAAATAATATGTACTGTCATCATGATTGATGATAAAATAAATTGATTATTAGAAATTAGTTATTAAAACTATTATGTTCAGAAAGGTGTTGAAAAATAATTCTACCTGCAAAAAAGAAATAGCCTAGTTTCGTTTTTTGCAGGCATTTGATCTTAGAAAGTTAGATCAAAGGAAAGTTGTAGTTTCTAAATGTAACACAGCTATTATATCAAGGCTCTTATTTTTCCTTTACAGCACTAAGCATAGTAATTCATACAGCATAACTATTATTGTTTAACAATCATTTTTATTGCATTTTTGCATGTCCATGTCAGGCAATAGTATTGCGTATGTGGTTTGGCGTTTAAAATGTAAAGGTTTATTATTTGCAATTGTGTATGATTTATAGCCTTAAAAATGAGCTAATATGCACAGTCGCTGTGCCGTGCGTCCGCCCATCAGCAGGTTTGTGTAGTTTCTACCTGACCTGCCTGACTATCAGGACAAACAGGAAGTAGTAGCTCAGTGTAGGACATTGCACGTTACTGGAATCAATGCTTTAACATTACTGTCAAAATGCACACGGGCAAAATGGTGCAAAGCACGGTTAAATACAAAGTACTTGCGAGCGAATTGAAAGAGGAATACGAGGACGACTGTACCGAAGAAGAGGACGATGAAGAAATAACCATAGATTTCCATTCGTAAGTTACAATATGAAAGTAACTTTTGCTTGCTGTCTGTCGCACAATAACATTTCAGATGAGCCTGTTTTAATGTGGGAATTGCTTTATTGTTCTGTTGGGCTGCAAATAGTTAATACATTTGGACAACAGGTGAATATAACCTGCTAAACGCGACGCGACAAAACACCTGCACTGACAGACCGGTTGACTGTAATTCGATCTTTCAAGTTTTGCCGCGACGCGTCCTGTAGCCTAGCCTAAATGTTAATAAGTCTAAGTACTTTATACTGTGTTAGAGCGTTTTTATCTAAAATTCAGGAAATTCTCTGCAACTACATCAAATCAAGAACAAACTTTGACTGAATCAGTCAAACACGTAATATAAGCTTAGCTTTTTCATATTCCAAATGAATAGGAAAAAAATACATAATGCTGTCCATAACCAGAATAAATATTATTGTGTGTTTTCTATACTGTATTATTTATAATAATAAATGTTCAGAATGAATCCAGTTTTTCCATTTCACATGATCCTTAAATCACTCAAATATGTCGATTTGATGCTCAGTAAGCACTGATATGATAATCATTCTCATAAAATTTGAAATCTTGTTTTGTCCTACTTCATATTTATAAACAATGACAAAGCATTATTATTTAGAACCACTAAATACCCACACATGAGCTAAAAAGTGGCAATAATTAAAGAGATTAATAATGTCACAGAATTTCTTGGTCCCATATTAAGTGACCTTAACTACTACTTACATCAAAATATACAATGTACTTACAGTGTTCATAATGAATTGCAGAACACTTTTGGTGCTCTTGAGGTGGGATTAGGGAAAAGTTTGGTGGTATGGGGTAGGTTTAAGAGATGGTCAACAGTGTAATTACTAACGTAATTACAGAAATTAATTAGAGATGTAATTACATGCAGTTATTTAATCAAATATAAGTACAATGCAAAACATGTATTTACACAATAAATACATTGTAACAAATTATTAATTTCAGTGTAAGTACATATTAGTTAATATAAAGTGTAACCAATATTTTATTAAAAAATACTATCATTAAACCTTTCTGGGGTGTGTTTCCCAAACAACGATGTAACTCACGGATGAACTATCATATTACGATGCATCATTTGGGAAAAGAACGATGTAGTGACGAGTGTTTCCCAAACCTGTAGTTTCTCTGTCACAGATTCATCATTTGAACCATATTAGTTAATGTAAAACGTTCATAATGACCCTCTAAACGGGGTGGAGTAACAACTTCTTTAGAGAAAACCCCCATATTTTTTTGTGCAAATTATGTTGTTTTACACGCACACATATTTAAAAAAAATCCAATATTAGGTATGGTAAAAACATGCACTCGTTTTCCGACCTATATATGTTTCCTTTACAAATATTGAGAATATTCCATATAAAATCACTAAGCTAACACATATTCTAATCTCATATATAAATCATATAAATCGTTAATGGTTGTAAGCCTAATTTACAGTAGGCTATTTATTAATGAATGAAAAAAAAATCCTACTTAATAATAATAATAATAATAATGATTATTATTAAGTAGGATATTGTTTGTTTATTTATTTATTTATTTATTTTTTTTAAAGTCTACTTTGACAATTTGACAAATTCAAAGCACTGCAGAAATGTTGCGACCTTAATTAGCTAACAATGGTTTTCGGAAACGCACCCCTGATAAGTGGGACTGTATCACAGTTTCAACAATGTATATGGATCAAAATGTTTTAACCGTGATGATAATAACCACCAGTAATCATAAAATCATCATATTTAAGTGATTTCAAAAGGGTTATGTGACATTGAACACAATTAATTATGCTGAATGTTTTGCTTTGCATCACAGGAATATATATTTTTAAAGTTATATTTATTTTTATTGTATTATATTATAATATTTATTTTAAACATATTCAAATAAACAAAATAGTTATTTAAATTGAAATTATTAATGTTGCATTTATTAATTATTAAATGATTAATATTAATGTTGCAATTGAAATACTGCCTTGATGAGTAAAGCAGATGCTTCAACCTATTGATGGCTAATGTATCATAGCATGCATTAGATTCATGCATTAAATCATACACCTATGCATTATAACCAAAAATATGCAAAATCATACAGAAACTTTGCCAGAGGAATTTATCAACTTTTTCTCATTAAATCTTGAAAATCTCATTTGTATCCTGCATGTCTAAACACATTTGCACTGGTTCACATACAAACATCATGAGCATAAGTTAATAATAACAGGATCTTAATTTTTGGTCTACTGTTCAGATTCCAACTGTGCAATCCATTCCATCTATCAGCCTTCAGATCAAAGTGATGAGTCGACCACTGACATACTCAGACACATCCAGATCACAAAAAGCAAAATCTGCTTTATGCATGTGCTTTGTGAATTCCATCCCTCTATAGACTTCAAATTCTTAATGTTCTTACACAACACAGGCCCGTCATCCATCAGCAAGGTGACAGAATGAGAAATGGCATCTGCATCAGGGTCATGGTCGCTGTGATTTTTCTGGGAATTGTTTTGGATTTCTGGTCTATGAGTGGAACTACTATTGTCCTGGAGTTGAGTGTCAGCACTTGTCACATCTTCAGGAGCCTAACAGGACACTTAAGACTTCTGAAGATACAGATCATCACGAACACCACCACAATCATCATGAGGAAGATGATGATGGTGATGACCATGAGCAAAAAGACGAAGATGATCATGAGAGTCATACTCATCAGCACAGTCAACCACTGTACCATCATGCTGCTATCATCACAGACTCAGGCATGACTCCTTACATTAATACACAGTTGAAGTTAAAATTAGTAGCCGCCCTCTGAAATTGTATTTATTTTAAAAATATTTCCCAAGTGTTGCTTAACAGAGTGAAGACATTTTTAAGCAATAATGATTTTGTCTTCACTATGGTGACAATGCATATTACTTTAATAGTTATTTTCAAGATACTAGTAATCATCTTAAAGTGCAACAAAAAAAATGCTACGTTAACTGGGCAAATTAGGTTAATTAAGCAAGTTACTGAACAACAGTGCTTTATTCTGTAGACAATCGGGAAAAAAAAAATTCTTAAGGGGTTTAATATTTTTTACCCTAAAATTGTTTCAACCCCTCATTCTGATTATGTACCCCTGTATACATTTCTGGAGAGAGCAAAATACGTGCCATTCGTGCCTGCTGTTCTCACGTAAATCCACCAGAGGCTGCTGTCGACTGATTGATTTACTGACTGATCAACCGACCAATAACCCACCCTCCCCCTTCCCTAAACCCAACCAATACACAGATTGACCTGATCACCTCCTTCCCTAGACCCAACTGCAGTGCTTTAAAAAGCAATGCAGTAAAAGAAAAGGCCCTTGATTTTTACGTTTTCAGATTTTACCACATTCTCACCCTGTTATTTACTTGTTTGTTTTATTTTTTGGCTTCTGTTTATGTCTTACCTGCTTTCTGGAACTGTTCTTCACCGGACTCAAATCCTGTTGTTGCGGTCAACTCCGCTTTGCGTCTTAAGCCCGCCGGCGTAAATGTTGAGATACTGGACACACTGGTAACAGCGAGAAAGCCCTCCATAAGGAGGTGATCGGTCAGCTGGTAAGCGAGAAAAGGAATGCCGTCATACCGCCCCGCAACATTTGTTTTAAAGATGAAATGCAGCCATACGTAGCTCTGGCCTGTGTTGAATTGTTTTTACAAATAAAAAAACAACTAAACTTTTTATTCCAGACAAACTAAAAGAAATAAGACTTTCTCCAGAAGACAAAATATAGGCCAATTATGAACATTTCCTTGATCTGTTAAACATTAATTGGGAAATATTTAAAAAGAATAAAAATGTCACAGGAGGGATAATAATTAAAGTTATTAACTAATAACTTTAATTATTATCTCTCCTGTGACATTTTTATAAAATGAAATAAAATAAATGTGTATTATGACAAACATGTTTGTGATGTTGTACTGTGTGACTTTTTTATTTATTATAGCGATCTGCTCCAGTATTGGTAAGGATCTTCTTGCGGAGAGTGGGAATGTGGTTGATGCAGGGATTGCTGCTTTACTTTGTCTAGGAGTTGTTCACCCTCACACCACTGGATTAGGTTTGTGTTTTTCAGTGTCCATCACTTCACTTTTTAACAAACACATTTTTTCAGTGTTGCCAAGGTTGAAAAGCTTCCAGCAGGCACAGGACGTCCACATGAAGTCAGATTTACGTTGTAGCCCAACGTCGTGGGGCGCTGCATTTTGCTTGGAAATGAAAATTAGGTTAATATCAGAACCCAACGTCACGCCGACGTTAATGTCCGAAGTCAAACCTAAAATCAACCAAATATCAACATCTAATGATGTTACAGCTTGGCATTGTGGGGTGTTACAAATATAACGTCTATCAGATTTTGGATTTTGGTTGCAATACCTGATAAATAAATCTCAGTATTTGACGTCAATATGACGTTGGTTTAAGATGTTGGCTTGACATTGGATTTTGGTCACTTTCCAACACAAAAACAACCAAATATCAATGTCATTTGATATCATTATTGGACGTCAAAATAACGTTGTCTTTAGACGCTGGCTAGACATCGAATTTTTAGTCACCTTATGTCACGACCTAAATCTAACCTAATATTAATGTCTTATGAAGTTATGTGCCTGCTGGGCTTAATCACAGAAAGAAGTCCATACATTATCATAGCAGAGACCAGGGCCCGATTGCATGAAAATTCCTAAGTAATTTGACTTAAGCACCATTCAGATTACATGATTTTTATTTTTGAACAGTCACGTCACTGTGTCAAATTTTGCAATTTTGACTGGACAGTATATTGACGAGTCATGTCGAGATCACGTGACATCTATGAAAAGCATTCTGTCATCAAGAAGCCACATAAATTATAGAATTCAATTTCTATCATTTTTTCTCTCTTTCTTATTGTCATTTTAAAAGCTGTTCATGGAAGAGATTGTGTCCTTCCATTGGTCAGTGTCACTCATTTGACAGAACTCGTTGTGGACAATAGGGGAAGAATGAAACATGATAGACTTTTTTTGTGATGATGTTGTGAAGCGTTACAGATCCTACGATGTGACTATTGCCAATGCACACATTGCGATATCGATGCTAAAATGATATATTGTGCAAGCCTATTATGCACTATGGCACACTACACATGAAGAAACAATTGAATCTTGTGTTCCGACCCATTTGCCTATTAAGAGGTAGATTAATTAGTGTAGGATGACACTGAAGGCCTAGTTGTGAAATGCACAGTCTACTGAGTTTTACTAAGGGATGCCTTAACTTTATAACTAAGGGTTTTCTAAGCTTACGGGTTTTCATGCAGCCAGGTAAGCTCATTAAAGACTTCTGGTTTGTTCACACTTGGCAGGTTTGGTTCGATTAAAACAAACTCTGGTGAGATTGCTCTGTTAGTGAGTTTCACTTGAGTAAGTGTAAACGCAGCCATCCAGAGTTTGGTGTGCATCAAACAAGTGGACCGAGACCACTAAAAAGATGAGGCTCTGTCTGTTTCCAGACAACAACTTGTGCAATTCGACTGAAATATGAATTCAGACCAAAGACATCTATACAAACCAA
Source organism: Danio kyathit (assembly GCA_903798195.1). Classification (NCBI taxonomy): domain Eukaryota; kingdom Metazoa; phylum Chordata; class Actinopteri; order Cypriniformes; family Danionidae; genus Danio; species Danio kyathit. The sequence goes on along the minus strand of LR812523.1, from coordinate 50,529,157 downwards.
AAACAGGACAAGATGCATGATGCAACCATAAGAAGGACAGATGCTTAAAGCATACCTGGCTTCTAGTTGCAACATTGACTATAAAATCCAATACAAACATTGGAAATGTAGCAGATCTTTGTTTGTGTGCAGGATATCCTTTTGCAGTTTTTACTTCTTTACAAATGCATAAGCTCTTTTATGAACTAATACATTTCCAACATATGTATATACTTTCAATGAGTTTAGGTTCAGTCTTAAATATGATCGTGTGAATGTCAACCAGGACCAAATGATTCTTGCCTCAGTTTGTTTTCAGAGACATATTCATATTGATTTTGTTGTTTGATCCTTGAATCATAGCTTACGCAATGTGCAGGGGAATTGATTTGAAGAATCCACAGAATGTTAAAATAATAATAATAATAATATGACATGTCTTCATTTCTTTCCACAGTAAAAAAGGTGTAACAAAAATGCCCCAGCCTGTCCTGAGTCTGCACTTTAGTGATCATGAGCTGTAAACAGTATCAATATCCTGGCCAAACTCCCACAGACCCAATCTCAGGGGCACAATCATGATACCACCACACCCCATTTTTATTGCATAAGATTACAAAAAAGCAGACGTAAATATAAAAAAAATGAACACCTGGGGCCTGTTCCATAAACCAAGCTTACAGAAAAAGCCAGGCTTTTTTTGGTAAGTCAGGTTTATTAATGGCAGATTTGGTTTCAAATTTGCGATAGTTCAAAATCAGTTACTCTATCAACTTATGCTGGGGAAACTAGCGTGGTCCGGGGCAGGTTAACTCTCAGGTCTTAAGTTCAAGCTTAATCAAAGTAATGTTAACAGTCACCTGCCGCAGTTTGATGCCATTTTGATTAGCTTAACCTCTTAATAATGATTAAAACTTTATAGTCACTTAATAGTAAATGTATATACATCAAACATCTTTAAGAATAGAACGTTATATACATTTAAATTCAAATTAGTTTTGCAAACAAAACAAATACAAACTACAACATTTCAACTAAATTATATATTTTTTATTTTTCTGTTCATTTTTTCTTCCTGTTTATTAAAATTTTATCTAACATTTTCCCCCAACATATTAATTTGGGTGTACTCATTTTTGGACTGTGATCTGGGTTTATTTTTTTGTTAGATTAGTTCTAAATTTAGCTTTGGTACTAAATAATTTAATGTATATGCACAAAGATTTTATAAATTACATATAAATTACAAGAAATTCACTCAAATTTAACTTTCATTTTACAAAAAGTTTCACTCGCTGTGAACATAGTTGTGTCTCATTTCAGAAATCTTACTTTCATTGTAGTTGCCATGGTAGCATGCAACATAATTGATGCATCTATGCTTGACCTTTAAGGTTTCACGACAGTAATGTGCACGAGCAGTTATCTAGATTATTTAAACTGAACTCAGATTAGTTAGATCAAATGATCTTCAACTTGCTGTTATGGAACCAATTTAAGCGTGGACGTTAAGTTTGGCTCATTGAAGTCAGGTTTTTGACTTAAATCCCCAATTTTCTAAACGACTTTTATGAATCAGCCCCTTGAACATCTTTGTAATTAGATGACAGAATCTGTATTTGGAAACATACATAATATATATACATATATATATATATATATATATATATATATATATATATATATATATATATATATATATATATATATATATATATATATATATATATATATATATATATATATATATATATATGCATTTGAAGGCTCTAAGACCAGGGGTCACCAATCTCGTTCCTAGAGGTCCGGTGCACTGCAGGGTTTAGCTCCAACTTGCCTCAAAACACCTGACTGGGGCTGTTTCTCAATATGCGTTCTTCAGCGGTCTTGCGTCCTCGTGTTCTCGTGTAACGTCATCATCAGCTGCCAAAGTTCAGTTCCAATACTCAAGATCGCAAGTACAGAGGACGCGTGAAACTTCCCGGATGTGTTCTTGATATCAAGGACGCACCGATGCAGACTTGAGCACTGATCTCGCTCTAGAAGTCCCAGAAGTCATTGCGACTGGAGGTGGGAAGTGCAGCGTTTTATTTAGATTTATTATTAAAGTTCGGAGATATAACTTATTTACCTCAAGAGTTTCCCTAAATGAAACGGTGAATATACACATTACCATGGACATCTTAATAAAGGAATAAACACAGAGTGTTTGTTTGCTCAAATTCGTATTAAAATTTCGTATTCGTATTAAAAGTTTTATTTGTATTGTGCAACGTATATTTATAATGTTTTTATGCATAATATATATTTTGAAAAGGGGAAAAACAATAAATCATTGTATAAATGCTGTAATGTTTAAACAATTTTTATATTTAAAACGCGTGAAGGTCACGTGACCATCAGGAACAACCTGGGAAGAACGCAGCATCTCATTTCTCACAGGACGCGTTCTCTGTTCTCGTGGTCTCCCGAGTTCGTTCTACCGAGGATACCTAGCAAGACCAGTCTCCACAAGAACGCAAGTCCGTTCTCAGCGTTCTTGGAATTGAGAAACAGCCTGGGTGTTTCAAGTATACCTAGTAAGACCTTGATTAGCTTGTTCAGGTGTGTTTGATTAGGGTTGGAGCTAAAATCTGCAGGACACCGGCCCTCCAGGAACAAGTTTGGTGATCCCTGCTCTAGATCTTTTAGTTAGATCAGAAGACCATTAAAGCATACAGCCAACAGGGAGAAATTGAACAATTTTGGCCCAATTTCCAGGACAAGTGAAGCCATAAGTGAATGACTGGTGCTTCATTTCCTTTAAAATGTTGGAAGTCATTTTCTTATTTGGTCTGGACCAAACAATCCAAAAGAACTGAAATTTAAGGTCAAACCTGAGTCAAGTGTAAGGTCATGACGAGACTTAACAAAATAGCTTGTCTCGAACTATACCTTGAGGTTTACTCAGACCTGATTTGAACTCAAATGCTTTCAACTACAATACTTCTGGTGTTGTTATGATTTGGAGATTTATCATTTATTTATTTAGGTCTCTCCAAGGAATGTAATTACCTGGAATCTGTGGTTTTAATGTTTAACAAAATTCAAGTATGTTTTACTGAAGTGAATTTCAAATGGTTTAAGCAAGCAATTTTAAAGAAATTTTTTAGATGTAAAATAATGTTTATGAAAGGTTATAGCAGACAAAAACCATTACATGAATATCTGAGCACTCTCAAATGCATACGGTTTCGTTTTAATGTCTACAACTAATTAGCGATGCATTTGCCTTTCACAAGGTTACTAAAAGCTTGAACTACTTTTCGAGGCTGTTGAATGATTCATTTATGCTTTCCTTTTTCTTCAAGGTGGAGTGTTTTCTGCAGTTTTGTACAATCACACTACGAGATCGTTTAAAGCGGTATGTGACACCTTTCAGAGCCTATCTACATACAGCGCTCCTTCATTATTGCAGGGCCTTCGGCTGCTGCACTCCAGCTACGGGCATTTAGAATGGGCTCGACTTTTCGAAGGCGCTGCAAAACTTGCTAAAGAAGGTTTCCTTATCGATGCACTTCTGTCCAGTGCTTTGGAAGCCCACAAGGACCAAATACTCCAGTCAGGACTGTGCGATCTGTTCTGCGATACAGCTGGCCGCGTGAAATCAGAGGGTGAGCGTGTCGCCAATGGGAATCTATCAGAGGTTTTGCTGAGCGTTAGTCTAAATGGCTCCCATTTCCCAGAAAAGCTGGCCGTAAAATTGGCTCAAGACATTTCTGAAGCTGAGAGAACGGCTTTCCTTGCTGCCGCTCAGGCCAGCAGCGGAGAAATCAATGAGCCCCTTATCATGGCAAAGGGGAAATACAGCATTCTTTCGACCCCCTCACAGCTCACAGGTGGAATGATATCCAATTTATTAGATAGAGTCCGAGAGCAAAACCTTGCTTTCCCGAGCCACGGAGATCTCGCTAATACCTCTGCCTCTTATAATGCCCTCTTAAATTTGGCGAATGAATTCTTCAACACAAGTCTCAGAGAGATATTCCCCCTAAATACCACAAGCAGTCATGTAGGAGCCCTTGATAGTCACGGCAATTTCATAGTAATCTCCACCTCGCTCAACAGCACATGGGGATCCAGGCGATACTTACCAAGCAGCGGAGTGATCCTCAACGACTTTACCTCTGACATCATGCCTTATTTCAGTTTTCCTCTGGTGCTAAAAATAATCGAAGATGAAAATGAAGATGACGAGGTGCAGTTTGTTGCTTTGACTGGAGGTCTTTCAGCTCTGCTTAATTCTGTGGTTGTTTTGAGGAATCTGGTTGACTTTGGCTTTTCTGCTCCTGAGACTATGAGTCTTGCTTCTCTATCTGGCTGCATGTCTTTCACAAACAGCTTGGTTGCCTTCCACATGCTTTCAAATGGAGATGGGCTGAATGTGGGTGACTGTTCAGATCCCTTTTGGTGTCTTCTGCTTCGCTTGAATGCAAAACATGTAGGAGCCTATGGAGCCCCTGCTACTGCAGTTCACGCTGATGGATACTAATGCAACATAACAAAGGACAGTAATGACATTTCATGTTAAAAATGATACTTATGCACTTTAAAAGCCCTGCACTCACGAGTCGACTTATGTTCAGGGTTAGGAATGCCCTGCATGTGAGTGTAATTTTGTTTACTGGTGTTTTAAGATTTTAAACAATGTAACATTCTGCTTTTTTACCCAAAGTAATTTGTATCCTAAATGTTCCCTTATTTCTAAGAAGCAGCTTCTTTGGCATCCTGAGATGTCTTTGTATTGATTTTTGGTGTAATCCTGTGAATCTGTGCTGTGCACACAAAAGCAAACAGGTGAATGGATTTGTTGAACCTTAATGAGTGAAGGACTGCTGCTGGTTAGATAACCAACAGACACCTACAGGTGTGTTTCATGTCACATGATGTTTTTTTGTACTTTTATACAACCCTGCCCCTGAGGAAGATTTTTTGTATTCTCTAAAAGTGTGCAGCAGTTTGTATTCTCTAAAAGCAACATGCAAGCATGTGAACTAATGATACTATGGTATGTGTAAAATGAGAGGCTGCAGAGAAGCAGGACAAACACCTAAGAAGCTATAATGTAGAATAACAGAATATGTAAAGTATGGAGTCAATCTAGAGCCATATAAACTTGCAAACAAAAAATAAAAGTATTGAGCAATATATATATATATATATATATATATATATATATATATATATATATATATATATATATATATATATATATATATATATATATATATATATATATAGTGTATGTGTATGTGAAGGTTACTTCCATCTGAAGTTAAGGGTCATGTTAAATTATTCAGGTTAAATAATGTAAGAAGTGTATGATTTGTGCATATTTTGATTCCAAATATCATGTTAAAACGTATGAGATGGTCATTTTGTATAAATTTGTCTGATGTAAATAGTATCATTTAATAATAATAAGCAGGAATTATAAATGAAGGACCACATGAATAGATCTTGTAAAAGCATATGATCTGTTTTCTGATTAGTTTTTTTATAGAGTGAATATTAAAAATATCTATATAATTTGTGATTCTGTCTGTCTTCATTGTGGTGATGGCTGCACCGTCACTTTTGATTTGAGATCTTTTGCTTACCCGCTCATTATGGAGCCAGGACTTGTATATCAAAACCACTTATTCCATGATCTGTCATTATTGTTTAAAGCTGAAGCAGTTTGGATGCTAAAATACTTTTTTTCTTAGCTCTTCTTATTCGGCATGGACCTCATTTCTAAGTTGATGCTTGCCAAAAAATAATTAAAAATAAATGCTGGCTCTGTGCTGGTTTTAACACTATTTATTTGTACATCTAAACCAGCACAACAACAGCAGTATTGGCTCAACCAATGGCATGAGATGGGTCAATTCATTCTACCAAACAACAAGTGTTCAAGAAACAGTTTAGAATACAATCATTCGTTTTGAAATTCTGTTTAACGACAGTAAGGGAACTTCACATTTTTTTAAGACAGGCTCATTCTGAAAACGTATCCCTACGTTTCTGGAGATCACGAATTATGTAGCCAGAAGTACGTAAGGCTTGTTTCATTTTTAAAATTAACGCTACGGGCAGCATGATGCCATTTCTTTTTACCAGCTGACCGCTTACCGATTGTCCTGTTAGCTCGGCATGTAGGTCGGCGGACTTGAGACGCAGAGAGGAGTTGACCACTATGGCGGGGTTCGAGTCCGGTGAAGAACAGTTCTAGAAAGCAGGTAAGACAAAAACAGAAATCAGAAAATAAAATAAACAAGTAAACAACAGGGTGAAAATGTGGTAAAATCTGAAAATGTGGTAAAAATCAGGCGAGGGCTGTTCTTTTTCTGGATTGCTTTGGTTGGGTTGTAATTGTTGGTTGGGTTTAGGGAAGTGGGTCAGTGCTGGTCAATCAATACAATTGGTTGGGTTTAGGGAAGGAGTGTGGGTCAGTCGATCGGCCAGTCAATCAGTTGTTCAGTCAGTAAATCAGTCAGTCGACAGCGGCCCCTGGTAGGTTTATGCAAGAACAGCAGGCGCGAATGGCACTCGCGAGAGAAATTTGAGATCTGAAAAAGCATACACAGCGGCCTCCAGAAATGTATATAGAGGTACGTTTTCAGAATGAGCCTGGGTTGCATTTTTTAATCATTACTACTAAAATAGTCTCAGCCTCAAGCTCAAAATATACTTCACTTTTATGAACATGTATATGTGCATTTATGGAAACAACAGTCAAAAACAAGAATCGCAGTGCGTCCTAAATCACATATTTTCAGAGTACTAGTTTTGAATGTTACCTTAATTCATGACCGCTAGAAAAGTAAATTCTATATAGTATATTAGTATGAATAAAACATCCACATACTACACCTGCCATGTTGTCATTATCACATCGCTTCACTTGCATTCATAAATTTGCTTCATAATTTCACTAGTAATAGTAGGTCATCTGAGTACCTCTCTGTAATATTTACAAATGCAGGGTGCAATAATTGATTTATCTTTATATCTTATAAGATTTTTTAAATGTTAGAGACCACCAACATAAACATATTCATAAACAAAAATCTTAGAGTTGACTGTTTTGCTTGTATAGTGTGTATAAAGGCTGATTTATACTTCTGCGTCAAGCGCACGCGTATGCTACCGCGTGGCCTACGCATGGACGCATAGGCCTCGCCGTCGGCGCCGCTGACGCGCACCTCTCAAAAAATGTAACTACTCGTCGCAACGACGCGTAGCGCAAGCTCTGTTATTGGTCGGTTTGGTACCGCTGATGAGAGTGGGCGGGACCGAGAGCCGCGCGAGCCCGATGGAGCGAGTGTTTACAAGTGTGAAGTCCCGTGAAGGAGCTCCGGATGGAAAGTTTTGTTTTGTGTTTACCTAAGTTGTTGCACGTCCGCCGGTTCCTGCCTCAAAATGAGCAAGTTTGAACCACTTGTACATTAAGGACTAAACTAGCGTTTCGGAAGTGTTATTGCAGAGCAACAAAAACAGCGTGCAGAAGTATGAATGCACAGCTACGCGCGTTGCATGCGTCGTGGGTCACGCCGATCACTTGACGCAGAAGTATAAACCAGGCTTAAGTGTGATGTGACAAAGACAGCACAGCACACACACCAAGAGATCTTTAACCAGAGTCCCAAATGCGAACAGGAAATCTCCCTAAATCTCTCCAGATTTGAGAATATAGCGGAGAAATACATGAATAAACATTCAGGCTGTTGCCACAAAGTGACTCCATCTCTTCTGTCCAATTTAATTTTATTTGAGCTGTGTCATGACTGTGTTTGTGTTATGCTTCTGTCTTCTGTCAGCTTGCTTTCTGATTGGATATTGTTTCATTTCATAAGTTTTTGACTTAAATAACTTTAATAAGTTTTTTGACCACACTTTGTTATTATTGCTCATTTATTTGTTTGCTGGAAATTAGAACTGAATTTAGAAATAGTTTTGAAACAAATCTTTGAGCTTAACGAACAAAATTAATTATGTAAGCTAATGGATGTCTGCGTACATCCTTATCCATGAAAGAGAGTGAAAGTAAAAGTAAAGAATAAGGAGGCTCATTCTCTCATTTTTGCGCTGCAGATGCTGTTTAACTGCAGAAGTTGTTTTCTCGCTATTTCTTTGCTATTTTAATCCTAAAAATCCGCTTTAAAATAGAGCCCTAAATCTGCCTCTCTCTTTGGAGTCTGCTACTGTCCCCTGGAGGTCACATTTTGGTCATGGACACACACTTTGAGAGCCTTCCTGTCCGCATGAATGAAATACGTGGTTTTCTAACCAGGCAACCTGGAGAGCTGGAAAGTAATTGGCTAAACTGGCAGTGGGCGGGTTAAATCACCAAAACAAAAGGTGCGTTCGACTTCATGCAGCACTGCGCAGATGGATCGAAATCTATCTTAAAGCAGTGCATGCCGATTAGAAATTTTATCCGGCTTGACGCTGCGCAGATGTCACATGACTGTTACATGTTGCATCAAAGTACCGTGGCAGCGCTCTGAGATCAGACGATTGATTCAACCGATGCAGCATCTGAAGAGCGACTGCAGGAGCTGCGATGGCGACACTGATATTACACGATTGGCCGAGTTCACCGCATGACAACAACCACGTGGGTTTCGAGTTTATTATTGGACAATTTATGTCTCACAAACTTCCAAACAGTCTTTTATACCATCTTTATCTTGTACGCATCATGCTTATTAAAAGACTTCAAATATTATACTACAGTTGGCCAAGTCATCTTTTTTGTTGAATAATTTGTTTATAAAGGCTAGATTGTTTGCATAGGTTTATTTTAAACCATTTTCCTACAGACCCTTTACTGTATACAGCTCCATATACGATTCAAATTATATATATATATTTTAGTGAATAACCAAATATCAACTCAAATAAGTCTTACAGACTTGTAGAATAATGGTCATCATTGATCATGCCACCCCCCATAATGCTGTCTTAACAAATTGAGATAAATAATTATTCTATAAAATAGTTATAAAATAATTTATTCCTAAAATAGTTTTATTCTGTCAAGCTGTTTACAGAACTTAGAAATTTAAAAGTAACATTGCTATATCTTGCTTTTTCTGTGAAATTTCCATTGAAAGTGTAGCTCACTTATTTTGGGAATGTCCTTTTGTTCAATATTTTTGGAATAATGTGACTGAATTAATAAATAAATATATAAATGAATCATTGATCTCGCCATGTGATCTGTCATCATGCAGCAAACTATGAGCTCCGAGGTGTCCGACATGACAGCCTCGTTTTCAGCTCCGCCCCCACCTGCACTCAGCTAATCTCGTTGATTGTCGGCTGCAGCCATGGTTCAAGTCGAACGCACCTAAAGACAGCCGTTCCAGCACCTAACACACATTTTCAAAGCAGAATATCTCACTTTAGCATTGTTTTTCAGATGTTTTTTCAAGAATGTTCAGCATGTTTCTTAAATATCTGCAAACATATTATGGTATTTTTATGCTTTAGAAGAGTCCAAAGCTACATACAGCACCTAATATTTTTAACTATTTTATATATAGTAATTTTTCTTTTTTTTTTTTTTTTTTTTTTTTACTGGTGCAAAATGAACTCAATTTGAAATAATTAAGGGGTGGTCCACTACGATATTATCAATATCGATATCTTCCAAAAGACATGACAAGACTTACAGTTTCATTTTAATTATGTTCCAGAGAATTATAATCAATATATATATATATATATATATATATATATATATATATATATATATATATATATATATATATATATAGCTAGCATTTGACAAAGGACAGCTTCCTGAATCTCTCCCAGTTCAGTGCTGGATTCGGCTAAAAACCCCTCCAACAGACGAAGCCGTAAATTGTGAGCCACAACCTGTAAGTGTTTTTATTTGTTAAAATTGATCAACTACATGCACAGTTTCTAGTGTTAACGATATGTTGTAGCGAGGACGTAAAAAAGGATCTAAACAAAGGGAAATGCTGTTTGGTACCGTTAAAAATTTAGCTGCAATTTCATATGTATTGCTGTAAACACCCACAATCTTCTGCAGCGCTGCGGTGTCTCTCTATGCGTGTCTTTCTATGTTAACGCTGCTAACAGCTGCTCTGACTGACAGTGTTTACACAGCACAAAAGCGCGTGCTTGTAGGGGCGTGACATGACGCTAATCCGCGAATCAAAGCACATTACGTTAGCTGACCAATCAGAGCCTCTTGAAGGCGGACCTTTCAGAGGATCTAGGAAATATGACAGTCGTTTTCATGTTAGCTGAGTAGCTGTTTATAATCAAAGTAAGATATATGAACAAATAACCTGACTTTCTACAAATGAAGCATGAGCACACATTACTTTGCATCTTATAAACACAACCAAGCCTTAAAATTACATTCTGGACCACCCCTACAAAACAAATTAAATGAATTAAAATGCTTTCCTGTTTTTCCAGAATTGCTAGTCTTGTTTCCTGTTCATTCGCTATACTTCTATGCGTCAGTGGCTGTCAGGCTTAAGTGTTGCTTATTCATCAGCCTGTTATAATTCATGTGCTGTCACTCGTCTCTCAGTGGCTCCAAACAAATGCATATGCATATCTTAATTAAAGCGTGTTACGTTTGTGCTGTCAGTCCAGCCTCCTGCTGAGACACTTCCTCTGCAGAACAGATTCACAGACATTTACTGAAGGCACGTGGATCTGATCATGATTTAATATCGTGTCCTAATTGCACGGCAAATTGTGGCACAGTTAAAGGACATTTTGTGAATTGAAAATGATTTTAAAGGAGTGAAAGAAATGGCTTTCATTAGCTTAACTCGTTTACCTTCTCGCCATCTAGAAAGCGCAGCCAATCTCAGCGTGACATCTCTCATCCATTCCCATTCTGATGAGAAAAATTGCAAAAGATTGCTCCGACACATGACTGAGCCTTAGCGAATGTGTTTTGTGAGGAAAAAATGAGCATGGTGCGCTCTGACAAAAAGATGAATATCAGCACAAACTGCTGAGGATGGGCTTTGTTTGTGTACTGAATGTAGGAGGGCATAGCTTAACTGATAAAAATGTATAGGTTATTACAGAAAATCAGTTGTCTTCAGTATAAAAGTTTGGTGTTAGTAAAAGTCCACGTCAAGAACACACTCAACACTCAAAAAATGTTTTTACTGCTTGTTCAATCTACTTAAAATGAGTTGTATCATCACAATTTGTGAGTTTTTTGGAAACAACTTAATTGTTTTACGTTCAATCCACTTAAATTTGTAAAAACAGTTGGATTATTTAATTAATTTGTGTTGGGACAACATGAAAAAATTGTGGGATCCAGCTTTTTTTCTACAGTGTAAACAGCGTAAAGCCGCCTTTCCACTGCACATGAAAAACGACAAGCGACAGACCTAAAGTCATTCATTTCCAATAGAGAGTAGTCTGAGAGCTGTTAAGTTACGATCATCTCCGTATGTGGAAAATTCGGATCCGATTTGAGCTGCGGATCCGGTAAAATATTTGAACTCCTGCGACTAGACCAGGGATGGGCAAACTTGATCCTGGAGGGCCGGTGTCCTGCATAGTTTTGCTCCAACCCTAATCAAACACACCTGCCTGTAGCTTTCTAGTGATCTTGAAGACATTGATTAGTGTGTTCAGGTGTGTTTAATTAGTGTTGGAGCAACAGTCTGCAGGGACACCGGCCCTCCGGGATCAAGTTTGGACTAGACCGTATGCAACCGCCCGACCGGATGTGATGTATTCCATTGTTGTCCATGCGCGTGAAATGAGAAATAGGAGTTTTCGTTATTTTTTAAATAAGAAAAATTATATATTAAAAAACATTTCTATTCATAAATGAGCAATAAAAAATATTATTATTTTCAATCTTGTCTCCACATTCCCTCCAAAATTTTTAGCAGTCTATGATGAGTTTCTAGTATTCATTCATTCAACCATGGTGAACACACAGAGAATAAAAGCTCTTGGACACCACCGTAAGAATCAGCTTCCCATGGTGCACGACAATACTGCATATTCCGTGCGACTGCCACGAGGGTGAGTATTCCAACAGTCGTGTCCGAATGTCGTGTGCAGTGGAAAGGCTGCTTAAGGATTTATAAGAACCATTTCTTCAGCACCAAATCAGCATACAGAATCTGAAGAAGTTTGATGGAAGTTCAACTGTCAGCAAGAAGCCTGCCAAAATTTAACAGCCTGAAGACAAATGTGGACTTATAAGAGTCTATTTTTTCTTTACAAATCTAGTGGTCATCAACTGTGTCAAACGACCCCCAGGTATAGATTTAAGGCCTTAGTTCATTGTGAAGAATTGTGGTGCAAAAATCATGGGATGGGGATGATTCTCATACTGTGGCATTGTACCTATTTATTATTTACCAAGTATCTAGGATCAGAGATTACGAGATTATGGAATTATTAGAGGAAATGCCACTAAGATTTGTGTTTCAACAAGACAATGGACAAAAACTGCAAGTAAGGGAGCAACATAGGTTTCAGGCTAAAGGGATTGAGGTAATGGAGTGGCTCAATCCCCTGGGTAACACTTTATCTGAAGGGCTGTTAAGATTTTCATGAAACCTTAATCATGACATGACATATGGCATGAATGAGATTGTATGCATGCATATGGCAACTGTCGTTAAGTGTCATTCACTCTTTTATGTCATTTTAAATGCAAAGTTGTCATAGTTTGAGATGTCCTTGTTATGACAGTTTGACATAATACATCATAACCTGTCTTGACATTATCAAGACAAAATAACTTGTAATAAATCTGTCATAAACATAATTGTTATGGCCATTGTAATTGTGTCATGAATTCCATAACAGCATCATTAGCTACGTTTCTATCCACCTATTTTTATTTGCATTTTGGATATGAGCATAAAAAAAACGACTGATGGAAACGTCAAGATGCGCATCAATTTTGAAAATGCACATAAAAAACATGCGCATAACTGAGTAGGATAAACTTTTTATTCAATAAGAAAAGATGCCATAAACTTTGAAGAAAACAAATTCCAGTATGCACATTAAAATAGGTCATGTGGTGTTGTTATAAGAGATCATGTGATGATAAAAATGTGTGTGAATGGACAAAGCAGCAGGCTGAGCACATAGTAAAGCATCTAAATTGTTGTTTTGATCATTCTAAAATGGCATAACCGTTTCAGTCTTAAGGCTCGTACACACCGGGACGCTTTTCATTTGCGTTTATCGTCAGCGTTTTTCAAGACGTTTTTCCGGATTCAAACCCAAGCAATTTTCACAGGCGTCGAGCAGAAGAGTATGCAAAATCACTCCTTGACATTAGATGGCGCTACACAACTTTAAGCTTCTGACACTCGCTTGTAATACAGAAGAAGAAGACAAAGTTGACACGCTTGTTGTTATGAATGGTTCAAGTAGCAACTCCAGCTCTAGCGATGAAGAAATGATTATTGTTCACCAGTGCAATGAGCAGCTCCATGTTCATTTCGCCTCTGGGCATCTTCTTCAATGTGCACTCGCATTGACAGTTTCGCTTGAGCGCCTCCAAGTGCTGTTTTCTGTAACTTCAGCAGCTCCGTGCACGTGAACAAAAGTGCCGATCTGATTGGTGGAGAAGGTTTTGACGCGGTGCGTCAAAACAAAAAAAATATGAGTATGAGGCGCTTTTTTAAAAATGACTTTTTGCTTCTGCCGTTTTGCGTGTTGGTGTGCATGATCACATTGACGCCCTTTATTCAGTCACGAGGCGTTAAACGTTGATGGAAAACGCGAGCAAAAAACGTCTCGGTGTGCACGGGCCTTTAGTGTTATTATTATATTATTAATTACCTCCAGAACTATCAAGAGTGTCTGTGCTCTGCGTCTCACGCCTTCAAACATTCATTTCAGATTTTAACCTTAAGGCTCGTACACACAAGGACGCTTTTCATTTGATTTTATCGTCAGCGTTTTACAAGACGTTTTTCTGGATTCAAACCCAAGCGATTTTCACAGGCGTCGAGCAGAAGAGTATGCAAAATCACTCCTTGACGTTAGATGGCGCTACACAACTTTAAGCTTCTGACACCCGCTTGTTACACAGAAGAAGAAGAGAGAAAGTTAACACACTTGTTGTTAAAGTTACTGGTGACTCAAACAAGCATGGATGGTTCAAGTAGCAGCTCCAGCTCTAGCGATAAAGAAATGATTATTGTTCACCAGTGCAATAAGCAGCTCCACGTTCATTTCGCCTCCCGGCGTCTTCTTCAATGTGCGCTCGCATTGACAGTTTTGCGCTTGAGCGCCTCCAAGTGCTGTTTACTGTAACTTCAGCAGCTCCGTGCACGTGAACAAAAGTGCCAATCTAATTGGTGGAGAAGGTTTTGACGCGGTGCATCAAGACAAAAAACGAGCATGAGGCGTTTCTTTAAAAATGATGCTTTTACGCCTGCCGTTTTGCGTGTTGGTGTGGACGATGTGCACGGTCCTTTACAGTGGTTTATTATTTGCATGTGTTTTTAAGACCTGACTGTAAGAATTTGAAGCTAATTTAAGCCATTTGGGCACAATAAATTAAACATTTGTAGCTTTAAGTTTAATTGTAAATTATATAATTATTTACTCAATTAAATACAGTGTTATTATTATTACTATAATACAGTGATTATTTAATTTCCTAATACTGTTTGACTCCACAGAAAACCATAAATCCTTGTTTATTTGCATCTTTTCTCTGTTGCATTTAACTTTGCTTGTCATTTTTTTTATATTTTATGCAGATGTGCTCCCCTACAGAATGATCCCAATGGATCTAAAATTATGAATTCTTTACAAGCTATTTAAGTCATCTGCTGAAATTGCATTGCAATATATGTCGCAGTGAATACAAATAGTGCAATATCAGTTATTTCCAATATCATGCAGCCCTACAAGTTATGTTGTCTTGCTAATGTCAAGACAGGTCATGATGTATTTGTTTATGTCAAATTGTCATGTGACAAATGACTTGATTATCATGTCAGTGCTTATTATTAAATCTACATATTCGAGTGATTTAAGGATCATGTTAAATGGATAACTGGATTTATTCTGAACATTTATTATTGCGTTCCAGAAATAATTATATTTTAAAATACAGTATAGAATAAATAAAATAATATATTTGCTCTGGTTATTGACAGCAGCATACATTGTTAATTATTTTCCTTTTTTTTTGGAATAAGAAAAAGACTAAGCTTATATTATGTTAAACTGATTCAGTCAAAGCAACTTTGTTCTTGATTTGAAGGTCAATATTTTAACACTCATTGTTGATGTAATTGCAGAGAATTGTCTGAATTTTAGATAAACAGGCTAAACTACATTGGTACAAATTTAATTTGTAATAAAATTTTCAATAAATGTCATTTAAAATAAAATGACACTTACTGAGAAATTGTAATGACAAAAGTGATCAGAAAAGTAATTATATGTATATTATATACACAATTATAATGGCCATGACAAATAGGGCTGGGCAATTCGGCCCAAAATGTGGATTAATTGAATGTTTTAACTCGATACAATTAATAAACGACTATTTTATTTACTTATTTTTTTTGTTTTTGCCCTCATAGTTCACTGAAGTTTTGTACAGTAAATATGCTTTTTTAAAAGTTTTTTTTTTAAATACGTATTTTTGAATGAAGGGTGCATTACTTTTTTACATTTTAAAATAATTTAAGATAACACACATTATCTATTATCTATGATTAGTTATAAAACATCAACGCTGAACAACTGAAATTAAAGCACACATTGCTTAAAATGTGGCTCTTTGAGCCGCCCACCCTCGTCATCGCTACCAAATCCAACCAATCACAAAGCTTGCGCTACACGTCATTGTGATGTGTAGTTACATTTTTCTGGTGTGCGGGTATGCAAAGGCTGCGCCGGACTGTACACGTGTGCTTGGCTGAAGTATAGTATCAGAATAATATAACAAGTATAAATTAGCCTCAACAGAGTGGGGTCACGTGACTCCACATATGGTACAGAAAGTAATTGAAAAAATTGACCTGAAAAATTTAGATCGATTATAGGTTCTGAATGTCAATTTCGATTACTTTTCGATTATTGGCTCAGCCCTAATCTCAAACAATGTCAACTTTGCATTTAAAATGACAACTTAGCGAATAAAACATGACAGTTGCCGTAAGCATGCATACAATCTTCTTCACATTCATTATATGAATCATATCATCATACCATGATTATGAAGGTGGCATGACAGTCTACCACTTTCAAGTAAAGTGTTACCATCCCCTGACCTCAACCCAACTGAATATTTGTGGGGGGCAAGGGAAGGAAACTCAAAAATCAAAGAAAGAGACATACAGGAGTTTGTACTTCCTGTGCTGAATTGGTGGCAGAATTTGGTTGACGATGCAATGCAGATGTTAAACACTTGAACTAAGGCATAAAAAGATTTTTGTTTTCAACATGGTTTCAAGAAAGAAAAAAACAACACCACATTGTTCAAATAATCAAAATTGATACCAAAAAAATAAAACGTTTATTTGCTTTTTCATTTGCTTATGCTTTAAAATGTCTCCCTCTGACCCTCACTAGGTAAATACAACAGGAAATATGAGGTTATTTATCTGAGGTTTCGTATTAAAACCTGGTCTTGGCAATGGAAACTTTCCTAATCCCTCTATAAATCGACAATCAATTATGCTGCAAAGGCAATACAATGCAATCCAAAGTACAATCAGACATTCCACTGAAAACAACTATACTATACATGTACATGTACACATCGTGACTGGTTCATAACTATACTTATATTTAAAAAATGTACAGTATCACATTTTTTGTGTCTCAGTGCAAATGATGTTTAGAAAGAAAAGTAAAAAAAAGAAAATCAAAACAAAGCAGTGCCCTTGATATATCCACAAAATGTTCTTCCTTTGCATCCTTTAAACACAATAAAACATTTGGTCGTTTGAGTGCCAGAAAAACAATGAATAAATTACATGACACGTTTTTCAATTTTACAGTCACTGTCAAGTAGCAGCAGCAAAATCAGCTCAGATGCTTTAAATAATGCACTAATAACAGTGCATCGCTGCACTGACACAAACCATTCCCAGATACAAACAATGCAAACCATATTAACAAGAATAGTAATCCAAATTACCATGTTATGACGAAAAACTTGTACTGTACCTACACCGCCGGTCAAAAGTGTGGGATCGCTATGATTTTTTTTGTTTTTAAAAGAAGCCTGTTCTGCTCACCCAAGTTGCATTTATTTGAACAAAAACAGTAAAAACTGTCAAATTGTGAGATTATTACAATAACTGCTGTCTTGTTGAATAGTTTCATTTATTCATGTGATTTAAAGTCTTGTAATTATCTATAATTCTTCAGAAATCATTCTAACACGATGATCTGCACCTCAAGACACATTTATTATTATTTTTAGTGTTGAAAACTGTTGAGCTGCATCGAATTTCAGTGGAAATGGTAGTACAGTATCATCACTTAAAAGTGTCATTAAAAATGTATTTACTCTTGTTCAAGGAAACATTCAATTGTTCAAGAGCGAAAAAAAAAAAATATATATATATATATATATATATTATATTAGGGGTGTAACAGATTACAGAACGCATGTGACCCGTGTAGATTAATCCAACATGTTTAACAATTGCAGAGAGATCGCCTTTAAATGCGTTCTTAGATTATTAATTAAAGGTGTTTTCTGTCACTTTTTGTTTAGCCTGCATGAATGCATTCAGTGTAAAGCTGCAAAATTAAACATTTAAAGATCGTGATCTCAATTCAAAACCTTGCAACATGAATAATAAATGATAAACGCATATGTTTATGAATCGCTGCATTCAAATCTGCATTTGATCGAGAGAGATTCAGCTTTTACACTTCTTCAGTTACAAACAATTAAATAACAGAAATAGTGGAAGAACAGTTTATAGTACAGATATAAACACTGATGTTGATGGTAAAGATTAACATCCCCATTTAATGGAACTTGATGCTGGTGAATGTTGTAGCAATTACATTGTGTAACCAATGGGTGGCGACAAACAACCATCAAAATTATGTCACTGACTAGGTTTTCAAAAATAATACACCTATATTGAAACATGAAGCCTTATGTGTGAGCTGTTGAATCATTCAATGAAAATAAATATGATATATTGTACAAGATTATCAGCAACAGTAGCAAAGGTCATTTTTCGTATTGAATATTTTCCTTTTTTTCAGCTGGTTCTTTCTTGGTTTTTTATTTTTATTAAAATGACAGGTTCTAAGTTCTGTTTGTTAAAAGCAAAGTTTTTTGCAGTAATATTTTTGTATAAATGAAAAGCAAATGATATTTGTCTCCTCTCTTTTTTGCTGATCCGAAAAATGGTCTGATCTGTGACTCAAAAGCCGTAGTGTGATCCGAACTGTGAGATTTGTAATCCGTTACTTCACTAATATATATATATATATATACATGCTGTTATTTTGAACTTTCTTTTCATCAAAAAATCCTAAAATGTCAAAATGATCACAATTTTCACAAAACTACGTTTTTCAACCTTGATACATATACATTCATTCATTCATTTTCATTTCGGCTTAGCCCCTTTATTAATCCGGGGTTGCCACAGCGGAATGAACCGCCAACTTATCTAGCACATTTTTTAAGCAGCGGATGCCCTTCCAGCCGCAACCCATCTCTGGGAAACTTGATACATATTATAAGGATAATTAATGATTAAGAACCAACAACAATTGATCATAACAGACCAATAAATCAGCAAATTAATATGATTTCAGAAAAAAAATCAAGTGACACTGAAATTTTGACTAAATAAACCTTTAAATAATAGGAATATGCTCCATATTAAGTAACATTCATAAAGAAAACAGTTATTTGAAATTGTAATAATATGTGACAATTTTTCCTTGCGGAGCACAATAGACTTCTACTAAAAAAAAACATGAAAAAATCTAAATTCAAATGCCAAACTTTTGACCGGCAGTGTATTTTTGAGTGTGTGTGTCTGCGAGCATGTTTTGCTCAAAAGTTATTTACAGTGCATCAGTAAGTTCTCTGGCTTTGTTTTCCGTGTTTTTGTATCCCAAAGGAAGGAGAGGAAAGGCAGGTAAAAGTCTGAGCGGGCGCGAGGGTCATCAGCTGGTGCAGATGCTGTTGATGGTGATGATGGCAGGATCCACCAGTCCCATCTCCTCGTGCTCGTTGACGCAGAGCTGGTACCCGCAGCCGCGCCGCCGCTTCAGGGGACTGACTTTGACGTCTGGTTTGGCGCGGGGCGGCAGGAGGAAGCCAACACTGCCGGCGATCAGCATGTGCCAGATGCTGTGGATGTAGAAGTAGTTCTCCTCCGTCTCCACGAACGCGTATAAAGCCACTGCTGATGTGGCGATGGTTGTGCCTGGGAACAGGAAAAACACCCAACGCTTCCAGGTCGGAGGGTAACAGCGGCGCCTGCGGATGGTGCGCACCGTCTGAGGAACACAGAAATATATAGAAAAAAAAATACAGTGAGTTATGAACAAATCAGCAAAAGTCTGAAGTCATACTTATAGCAAAAGAAAGTACTATGTAATAGCATTGCAAAAACAGGAGGGTAGCACCAAATGTTGGGCTCCATCACAAAACCAAGATGGTGGACCCCTCACAAGACAATAACTCATCAAACATGACTACAGTGTTAAAAGGAAAAAAAAAACAGTAAAATTACGATGAAAAAACAGCAGCTGTGGTTGACAGAACTTTACAGGTAAAATACAGCAGAAACCCCAAAATTACTTTCTTATTTTTACAGTAAACTACAGTATTTTGTTATTTTAGTATTATACGCCATTGTTTTGAAATAGGAACATCTACACATACATTTTGTTACACAGACAAAGCCACAGCCATACGCATGTGGTGATGAGAAAGTCATATGATGCAAGGTTATAATAGTTTTGGATTTTTCATTAGTTTTAGTATTTATTTAGTTTATTTATTTAATCAAATTCAGTTCGTTTTAATTAGGTTTTAGAGGCAGCTTTACTAGTTTTTATTAGTTTTTATATTTTGAAATTGCTTAGTTTTAGTTTAGATTTATTAGTTCAAGTATTAGTTTTAGTTATTTTGCTTCCTGTTTTTTTTTCCTTCTAAATAAGGATATTTGTTAGGTGCAAGATTCAAAATCATCAGAATAAATATTGTACAATAAAAGCTCAAACCAAAGATGGGCAACATTTTTTGACACAAGATCTCTACCAGCTACCCATTCTCAAATTCAAATACAACAGTCCACAAGATAGCAGCCTTAAGTAAAATATGTGTGCAAGGCTGCTTCTAGGGTTAGATACAGTATTGATGGGAAGCTCTATTGTCACAATCTTCCCAAGTTTGGACTCAACATATCAAAAAATATGTAGTCTTGATCTGAAAAGTTTCTCACAATTAAGTTTTGCAACCCAACTGAAGCACGATTCACTTATTTAAATTTCATTACGACTTTCTGTTATGAAATAAACTTACGTTTTGCTAGATCCTCTCATTTAAGCCCTCAGTTTACCCGCACTGCAGTTGTTCAAGTTTAGTTCAGTCACAGCGAGCTGTCATGTACTGTTTGTGTTCGGTTCACTGAATCACGCATGCACAGTATTATCGATTCACTGCTTCTTAAATCTGATCTCAGTGTACTATTCTAATAACTGAATAACTCAGTATACAGTATATTGGTTTATTTTGAGTCAGAGGGGGTATCAGGTATGTAAAAAGTAGGTTGTTTGTGAATACGAGCTTAGCAGCGAGGATGACTGGAGGAGAACTGGCTTGATCTGGCCAATGGCAGCAGGATTACAGACTCTGAGGTGCCATATGAGTCAAACACCTGACAGCGCAAAGTAAATAGATTTACTTCTAAAAGACTTACAGTATGTATTAAATACATTTACAAAGACGAAAACAAACGACATTTTTGCTATATTTTTTGTTAGTTTCAGTTAGTTTTGTATGTACACAATACAGTTTCAGTTAGTTTAAAACTTGTTTTTAGTTTTATTTCAGTTAATGAAAATGATTTTTTAATTCTAGTTTTCGTTTTTTTGTTTCTGTTAACTATAATAACCCTGATATGATGAACCAAAGCTCATGACAAACAACAGTGTTGAGCTGTGGCAAAAAAATGTTAGAGAAATCTATGCATTGATACAGAGACCTTCATTCACTTTGCATCCATCCATCCATCCATCCATCCATCCATCCATCCATCCATCCATCCATCCATATTTTAAAAAGTAAACATCGAAAACACTGAAAATAATTTACTCACAGTAAACATGCAACAATAAAACGACACGCATCTTTGTTATGAATTTTGCATTTAGCATCCACACGGCTCAGAAATCCAAGCTGACACATGTTGACATCAGATTTAATGCTGCTTCTTGAGAGCAAATAAAGACGCTCTGACGTCCACCAGCTTATAAATGCACACTCTTATAAACTTGGACATACAATTTACAGACTCCGCAGGAATTCAATTCTGCAGCCTGTAGGGATCCAGATATTTATGAAGAGCGTAAAGTGCACTGTCCTCCCACACACCACACAGCGTCCGTCCTCCTATAATACCAGCACACGCTATTAATCAACTGAGCCAAGAGAAACAAGCTGAACAGATGTGCACGAATATTACAGATCATGTAGACTCAGCAAGTCAAGCGGCATCACTGTTAAAATGATAGGATCAATAAGTCAAGAAAACATAGGGCTTTAAATTAATTTAACTTAAGTAAACACGTTTAACAACAGAACTGCCAAGATATCAAGTTTCCCCATAGCTGTTTTTACAAACGTACACACTACTTATGCTAGAATTGAGCTATTTACAATCCCCTGTTGTTAAAAAATTGTTTGGATAATCCAGATTTTAAAAAGGGGCAAGTACAGTACATGTTACCTGTGTGTTTTTGCATTTTATATTGCTTTCTTTGTGGTTCAAGAGTCTTTTTGGTTCTTATTGTCAACTGTTGCTAAGAGAGCTCAAAAAAAAAAAAAAAAAAAAAAAAAAATTAAGAAAAAAACATGCTGCACATAACACAGACCACAACACAAATGTGTCATGACACCCCATAAAAGTGACGAACTTGGCTGCCTACTGTTTTGAGTCAGTAATGTTGTCAAAGATCTGAAATGTTTTTGTTTGTTTGTTTGTTTGTTTGTTTGTTGGGTGATATGGTGGCTCAGTGGTTAGCACTGTCGCCTTACAGCAAAAAGGTTGCACAGTGTAAAGACATGCGCTATAGGTCAATTGAATAATCTAAATTGGCCGTAGTGGATGGGTGTATGGGTGTGTCCCAGCACTGGGTTGCAGCTGGAAGGGCATTCGCTGTGTAAAACATTTGCTGCATAAGTTGGCGGTTCATTCTGCTGTGGCGAGCCCTGATGAATAAAGGGACTAAAGGCTGATTTATACTTCTGCGTCAAGCTCACGCGTATGCTCCGCGCGTGGACGCATAGCCCTCACCGTGGCCGACGCTGATGCGCACCTCTCAAAAAATGTAACTACATGTCGCAATGATGCGTAGCGCAAGCTCTGTGATTGGTCGGCTTGGTAGCGCTGACGAGTGTGGGCAGGACCGAGAGCCGCGCGAGCCCGATGGAGCGAGTGTTTACAAGTGTCGAGTTTTGTGAAGGAGCTCCAGGTGGAGACTGTTGTTTTATGTTTACCTCATGATTAAAGTTGTTGCACGTCCGCCGGTTTCCGCCTCTGAATGAGCGAGTTTGAACCACTTGTACATTAAGGAAGTGTTCAGAAAAAACAAAACACCTGTGAAGAAACTCGAACATAAAAACCTCACTGCCAACTAGCATTTCGGAAGGGTTATTGCAGAGCAACACAAACAGCACACAGAAGTATAAATGCACGGCAACATGCAAGGTTACGCCGATCACTCGGCGCAGAAGTATAAACCAGACTTAAGTCGAAGAAAAATGAATGAATGAATGTTTGTTTGTTTTACCATACTGATTGTACAGTTTCTTGTTTGTTAACTTTTACTTCTAGCAATCTGACAAATTCCACATTTGATATGAAATGAGATGTTATTTTGATGCCATGTAAGTTACAATATTGAGTTACTCCCCAAAACTAATTGCGTTACTTGGTTACTTTTTATGGAAAGTAATGCATTACGTTACTTTTGAGTTCGTTTTTCATACCTGCACGAGGCTTGATCTCTTTCAGAACTTGCAGGAAATTAGAATAATGTTACCTACTGAGAACTTCCTGACGCTATACATGCCATATATATAGATTAATGTAAGTTGAAAGCAATATGTTTGCTACTTTTGTAGTTTTGTCTTCACTAATAGTGAAGTAAAATCACTGTCCACTGAGACAATCCTCTTTTCTTTCATGTGTTCAAAATAATGAGAATACATCCATCACAGAAATGTAAGGCTCAGCCAGCTTGGTTTCTGTCTGTCCCCATGAGGAGCTCATTCTCTCATTGAGTGTGATTCAACAAGATTACAGTCATTTTAATTCATTCATTTTCCTTTGGCTTAGTCGCATTATTAATCAGGGGTCACCACAGTGGAATGAACTGTAAATGTAATGTAATTTTAAATGTAATGTTAAAAAGTACTAGGATAAAGTTTATTTGGTTTAACTTAAAAATTCAGGGCAATCAAACATGCGTTTAGCCCTGACAAAATTTAGCAAAATGTTTTTTTAAACAGAAATGGTTGTGCATTGAACACCCTGTTCTGATGATGCAAGTGTTGCAACTATGGCAGCTGAGAAGTCCATTCTTTGTGTTTTTTTTTTTTTTTTTTTTTTTTTGAAGAATTTCGAAGCCTGATGAAATGGGTATAAATACGCGTTTAATACTGCAAAATACACTTGAAGCTCCAGTCACTGTCCTTGCCACACTGAATAAAAGAGAACATCCCAGTCAAGTGAAGGGAAATGGAAACTAATTGTTGTGTGAGCCAACATTTGCCCCACATTTTGTGATGAAAAGATAAAGATTTCAGGTGAAGGACAATCCACCTGCCTCAGACTGGATTATGATCTTCATTTTATTGTGAGTATTTGGTTTATCATGATCACTGTTCTGCAATGATTTTGACAATACTGAGATATTTACCATCATATAATCAGTTTTTTGAAAGTGTTACTTCTCAATACAATAGCAACACAAAAAAATGATAACAATAATAATTGTGTGTGTTTGTGTTTGTGTATGTGCGTACTCTGGATCACAAGACTCGCTTTTTGAAAATTGACATTTCTACATCATCTGCAGGTCTGGTGTCAGCCTGGTGAAAGAGCTGGTTCTTTTTTTCTCAATTATACGCCTCATTTTCAATTTAATTATTATTAAATACTATATTTTAGTGACATTTTAAGCACTATTCTGAATTATCTTGTTGGGTGGTCATCATAACCACACTTTTTGACTATTTTAGCCAAAACAGTATTCAAATCAGTTTTAATACGGGCTGCTTTTTGGTGCTTCACACCTTTTTATTGGTCCTTTTCTGTTTCAGAAATAAGGTCCAAGATTTAAAATAAAAGTTACTTGTAAAATGGTTTATTAACAAAACAGTAGCGAAAGAAGACTTCACTTACATCAGATTGTATGTTTTCTTGCACAGCTGGATGTTGGACTATATATTTGTTAGCATTGGCCAAAACTGATCAGCTGAAGTCACACCGAAGCAACAGCCAACAGAGGATTTTGCTTGGTCTTGAAGCATTTTTCGATGGCTTATTTTCACCATGTTGGCATAGCAGTCAAAATAGGACAAATGAGCTCATGTAAGGGACAAACTCTGGACCTTTGTCAGTGAAGGCTGGGTCTTCCGAACCACCCGAATCCCCCCTGCCTACAGGCCAGATCTGAAAGCTGAATAAATGGCCTTAACATTGATGTATGATAGGGGAATATTTGTCTGATATTCAACTATTTGAAATCTGAAACTTGAGGGATGAAGAAAACTAAAATCTAAATATGAAAATCTAAAATTACCTTTAAAGTTTTCCAAATTATGTTCTTAGCAATGCATATTACTAATAAAAAAAATTAAGTCGGTATATTTACAGGAGAATATGACTTACTTTCTTTACTTCCATCAAACATATTTTTCTTTACTTTATCTTTAATTATTAAATATATCTTATATATTGTATCTTTAATGCACTACTTGTTTTCTTCAACCTTAAATATGTCTTTTGCACAATATCTTGCACAATGTTGTACTGTCTATGTAAAAGTATTTGTATAGTCTGTCTAAAATAGGTATTATATAAGTATTTATAGTATATGTATAGTTAGTAATTAGTACAGATATCTTACAGCTCCAGGATGTTAGTTATAGGTTGAAATAGCTCTTACATCCAGTGTTGTGTTCATATTTATGATTGTTTATTTATGTAGCACCGTGGTCCTGCGAGACACCACATTTTGTTCCACTTTATGTCCACACATGTAGTGAAATGACAATAAAGCTCAACTTGACTCGAACTTGAATTCTAATGTTTTTTGTTTTTTTTTTGGAATAAAAGAAAAATGTATAATTTTTATTCACACAATATATTGTTGGTGTAATGGCCTCAAAAGGATTATTAATATGTTTATTTTATTGTTACTGCTTTTATTTTATTTGTGGTTTATATATATAAATCTGAAGAAGTTGAAGAGGACAGTGCACCATTGAGGGCGCTGTGAGGAAAGAGACATTGTGTGTTCATAGGAGAAGAAGAGTCAGATAAGTGATTCAGTCTGTAAGTGAACCGGTCTTTTAAATGAATCGTTGTTGTTGTTCAGTCCCGAATCGTCACAAAAAAAAGAGAAAAAAAATGGGGCAAATAAATCTACAGAAAATCAAAAGGCTGTGCTATTCATTGTTCAAGGGGGCAACGTCACAGAAAAAAAGAGAAAAAAACCGGGGCAAATAAATCTACAGAAAATCAAAAGGCTGTGCTATTCATTGTTCAAGGGGGCAACATTGGCTATTCCTATAAACATACCCATCCAACTTAAGACTGGCTTTGTGATCCAAGGTCACATACTATTATTATTATTATTATTATAATTTTGTTAGATTAATCAGTGTCTAGCACACCTTCCTAGAAAAAAATCTGAGCTTTACATGACATATGAGCTTTACATGAGACGTATGTTATCCTTTTGGCATCTTTGACATTGTAAAAGTGATGTGACACTGACAACAGGGGTGCGGATCCAAATGTAGGATTTATAAAACAGAACGGTCAGGCAAGCAACAGTCAACACAGGGGCAAACAGATGTAAACTGGCAAATCCAGAGTCATAGGCAAATATCAGGCGAGTGGTCAGAAGGCAGGCAGCAGACAGGAGTAAAACAAGAAAACAAGGCAAGGATCAAAACACGGCAAATCAAAGACAAAGGAAACGTGTAATGTCACTAAACAGTAAACAAGAGTCAGCCATGAGTGTCTCAAAGTGAGCCGTATATGTCGTCACCTTAGAATTATAAGGTTCTGACATTTTTGTCAAAATTAAGTTATTGACATATTCTTATTAAATGACAATTTATTTACATTATGTTTAATAAATTATTATAAGGTGTTTACATTTTAAGACTTTTAATTTAAAAAGCTAATGTTACACACATACTGTATGCTATGGAATACAAAAACTTTGAAGCTCAATATCTCAAAATCATTCAGAACGCAGATAGAACCTTATAATTCCAAGGTGACTTGAGAAACATCAGCTGTGTGTTTGCAATCAGTCAGGATCAGTAACCGGTTGTGTGTGTGTGGTGCATGACTGGTTCTTGTAGTCCATTTACCAGCAGATTTGTAGTCCTATGTGGTCTGTGTGTTTACCAGCGATCGGCACAAGCTGGATCGCTGGTGATCGTGACAGACATATTACACTGTATGTTCGATTCCATTTGTACATGTTTTTATAACATAGACCCCAAAAATACATAGTACTGCAAACAGCCAATAATTAAAGTTTCATCATACCTTTCTCATTTTCATTTTCAATCACCTCTATTCATCATTATATTCCTTTAATGATATGTATTTATACAACTTTTTAAATTGATTAATATCCTGACATTTTTTGAGAATCTGTTCTAGACTGTTCCAAAATTGCACATCACATACAGACATACACAAGTTGTCCTTGTTTTCAACCTCCTGAAATTCTATTCTTCTCTCAGATTATATCCCCCTTGTCTTTCTTCAAAAAACGTTTGTATGTATTTCAGAAGGAATTTATTCCTAGCTTTAAACATAAAGTGTGCTGTTTCAAATTTAATCGAATCATTGAACTTAAGTATCTTCAATGTAAAAAATAAAGGATTTGTATGCTCCAAATACCCCACATTTTCTATCAGTCTAATGACTTTTTTCTGTATTGTACATAAGGATCATAGGTTAGATTTATATCTATTCTCCCAAACTTCACATTGCAATTACTATATGACATTTAGACAGCTCTAGATCTATACATGCGTTCTTATTGTTTTGGTTATTTTGCCTTTAATGTAAATGCAAACAATATATTTGCTCATGTACCCATTGTGTGAGCTCTTTAATACTGTGTGTGGTTTATACATGTTACTTCTGATTTGGGCTGACATTTTTGACACCAAACAAGAGAAAATGTTTCTCAAACCCCAATGCGCACCATTTCCAGGATGGATGTCACTCAACCTGGAAAACATTGCACACCATTTTGAGCTTGAATGTGCCCCAGATTGTTATTTATTTATTTATTTATTCTTTACAGCGTAGATTTGCTGTAGCTCTTCTCCGAGTCATTATTACCCTTCATCCAGACAATGCTGAGAGAAAGAAATGCTGCCCTTTCCTCCTCGTCTGCCATGACATTTCAATTACACATCTAGTGTTCAACTAGTTGACAACATGTAGACTAGAACTTTGCCCCAGGTTACAATTTTGTAGCCACGGCAGGACATTTTTAACGGTGAAAAAAGTGTCCTGTGCAACAATGGGAGCTCCAGCAAAAACTCAAAGCTGATGGTTCTAGTCTCATAACAGAAGTGCAAGTCACAGGATTGAAAGCGAAGTGCTGAAGTGGCTGAGATGCTTTAAATCTCATGATTGTACATTGTTAGTGCTGTCAAGCATGAGCAGCATTCTGTCAAAGACACACACTCACACACATACACACACATGGGTGACGACTCAATCATACGTCTGCTGGATGTACTGTAGGAAGGACTAAATCTCATATTCTCTCTGATTACTGACTCGATTCAGCTTTCGACAGCTTCCTCTTCAAACTCAGGAAAGTTTGTGAAACTTTATAACTGCTGAGGAGTTTCATTTCTGTCACATTACAGTCACATAGCTCAGAAATCCTTATCTCACAAGTGTCCTGGAAAGCCTTCAAAAGCCATTATGCCTGTTTTTTTGTTGTTGTCATTTCTATACAATGGAAAGAGCGCTCACTCAATCCTTTCCAATACGCAGATTGTGCGAGTTTATTGAATTTAGTGCTCGAGCGGCCTTGATGGTTATTTTACATGCACTTCTCTGTCAAAAAATGCATTTCATGGATTTTTTTTCTGATGGCATCGCAGCTGTGATTTAACTTTTTGTCAGCACTCATTTATTTTAAGTTCTGTCTTTTAAGACACTGAGGAGGTAGAAACATTCCCCAGATTATTTTCTGTTCTTTTTTTAGTCTGCTTTTATATACTGATAAATATGATTTAATTAACAGGAAAAAACATAGCAAAATAATTAATTATTAAAAAAAGCAGAATTAATCTATCCTTAATGTACATTTTTATAAGTAAACAGTCAAACAAAAAATATGATTGTTATTATTATTTTATATATATTACTCCGCCCACACCATCAAGGAGGCTAAACAACTCTCTACACAGTTTGACAAATATTGCTGCTGTTGGACAACAATGTACTTTTGTGTTTTTTTTGTTTTTTTTTTTTGCTGAGAATGTAATTCTTTAGATTGCAACTATGCAGTTTATTGATAGTGCCTATTTGAAAATATGTTTTTATAAGCTCAGGACTTTCAGTGCGTTGGCGGCCGTCAGTCTGTCATATTGCCCGGCATGAGCACTCCTCTGACGGCTACTAATTCAAAAGTATGGTGGGTGTCATTATTTTATTCTTCTGTAAAATGTTATTTGTTCAAGCTATATCTAAAGGCAATATTTTGGTCACAGTCATCTGCTATTTACTCCAGAGCAAATAGATTTGACTGCAATGTCAATTTAGCAATTTAGCTTAATGCTGACTGACAACTTGAGTGTTATTCTTTTGACTGATTTTCTTGCATTTATATTGCTGTTTGTTAAATGTTATTGATTAATAAGTTCATTTAATATAAATTGCGGTGGCGATGTAGGTAGTGCTGTCGCCTCACAGCAAGAAGGTCGCTGGTTCGAGCCTCGTCTGGGTCAGTTGGCATTTCTGTGTGGAGTTTGCATGTTCTCCCTGCGTTCGCGTGGGTTTCCACCGGGTGCTCCGGTTTCCCCCACAGTCCAAAGACATGTGGTACAGGTGAATTGGGTAAGCTAAATTGTCCGTAGTGTATGAGTGTGAATGAGTGTGTGTGGATGTTTCCCAGAGATGGGTTGCAGCTGGAAGGGCATTCGCTGCATAAAACATGCTGAATAAGTTGGCGGTTCATTCTGCTGTGGCAACCCCGGATTAATAAATAAGCCGAAAAGAAAATGAATTAATAAATTGCGATAATATTTAATGAAAAATATTTTTGTTGTACAAATTTTGTAGTAATTTAGCACAACTTGAGCAAAGAAATTGACATTACATTGTTCCAGAGACCGCATAATAAGGCGGGGGGATAAAAATGTTTTTCTAAGCCTAAGTTTAAAATGAAACTTGAACAAATCATTATAGAACTGGTGAGTGACTTTCTAAGTCAATTGCTCTCTTTTTTATTTTGTAGTGCTGTATTTATACCAGAGTCTGTTAGTGTTTCTGGTAGTGCTTGCTTTGGATTTTTCAGGGTTAATTATTGTGATCTCCTGATTGCAACAGAGAAATACTGGAAAATATCTCTAGACATTTCATGCCGTTCAGCCTTATAATCTTATAATGTCAGCAAATCACTTTTTTTGTCATCACTTTAGACATTACGCTAGAGAATCACTCGAATACTAGCTCTAAAGTGACGCTGGTGAATTAGTAATGGCTTCTGCTGTTCTGACGTTAGCTGTAGATGTGAATGGTGGAAAATTGGCGAAAAATAAATGGCCGAAAAAAGTAATTTCTCATACAAAAGGATTTTTAGACCCTCCGTGTATGATTTTATTTTTTGCATAAATGTTATGCCGTCAAACTGTTATATCACACTTGTAGCAGTGCGATGTGGCTGTATATCACCACTGGTGCAACACTAAGGCACACCTTCCACCAATGACGATATACAGCCATATTGCACTGCTATGAGGGTGATATTGCGTAAAATAAACCAAACACAATAAAAATATCAACATTCATGATAGAATTATATTATAGAATTATAGAATATATTATATATAAATAAATAATAAATGTTTAAATTTTTATTGTATTTGTTTTATTTTACAAAGGCAGATGATGCTATTATTATTAATATTATATAGATAAATGGCCATCTTAGGTTGATTCAGCCCCTTAATGTAGATCATTTTTAATTTTACATTTTAATTTATATATATTATACTTAGTCGGTTCATTCTGCTGTGGTGACACCTGATAAATCAAGGACTAAGACAAAAGGAAAATGAATGAATACATTTATATTGAATAAGACACTTCCATGACGAACTTCATCTGAAGCAACTTAACCTGAACTACACCTATACACTATACATAGCATATCTTCATACTGTTGTACAACACAACAATGCCCTGGTCTTCGTGCTACACGATTTACTGATGAGCATTCATCTTGACTCCAGTGCGTTTCCTTCTGAATTTCATCGAAATTGATTCTTCTTTGTATTTCAGATTATAAAGCTGCTGTTTTGACAGAAGGGCTGAAACGCAACACTTTCGCTTCTGACCACATCCTCAAACTCTGAGATGAATCACACTTATTTAAGCACTAATATATTTCAGAGCGGGGAGGATATGCCTTCAGATATTGATTGGACGGGCATGAATCAATGATTTCTGGACACCAGCAGAAACATGGAGCTTCACACCTCAAACCCTGTTAGCACGCTTTTGGAGCATTGTTTGGAGAGAAATGCTGCAATTTATCAGGGAGTAATGTATTATTAGCCCACAAG